>BLKR01014917.1:0-159228 GCA_011170035.1 Teleogryllus occipitalis | reverse complement strand
CAATAAATTACTTTTCCATCCTGCAGACAATAGTTTCCAATCCTTTGTTTAGGAAGTGTTGCACACGAAGCCTAACAAGAAGCAAATTTATACTTAATTTCACAATTAAGAAACTTGTGTTAATCCTCTGTTGCATGTAAGCAGACTGAGAGCCTGCTCTTGATTCTCCCCCTTTGACCCTTTGATCCTCTCCCTTTGACAATTATTGAATAGTACTGAGTTTTTGCTTCGAATATCTCCCGTTTCTTTTGCGACGTATCATATGGCGTCGATAATTCATTTCGCGATCGTTGCTCCCAGCACGTGTACTCGCGACGCAAATCCAAGTAGTGTTCCGGAAGGTTAAAATGTGTAGTATAACAAAAATCACTAGAGACATCTGCGTGCTATCAGGATCTAAGATCAGTATACTACCGGGTGATCAGTATAAAACGCAACCCTTCTGTTCAAGGCACTGAGAGAAAAGTGAATGTTTTGCAACACTGCTTCTGGGACAGCTCCTTCGACTGCATTTCAGCGACACTCCATTCACCACCACCCCCTTCCTGTGGTGTGGGTCATACCATGGTGGAAATATTTCCACCATGGGTCATTCCTGCTTAAAACAAAACAGGCCGCGTCTTCATTCATAGTTTCCTTCTTTCGCAGTTAACTTACGATGCGCCTCAGCCTACGCTGAGCAACGCAGTTTTGTGGTGGAGGAGTCTTTCCGAACGCAATCTTTCAAAGAGTGCCGGGCAGCTTTCAGAGAAAAAAATTCATCTGAGTCTATTCCGAACAAGAGTACCATGTTTCGGTTAGTAAAATGCTATCGTGAGACAGGAGGTGTGTTTGATTGGAAACATAGTCACCGAATTACAGTGCTCACGCAGCGAAAAGTAGAGAAAGTTCTGAATGTTCTTTCAACTTCCCCGAAAAAATGAAGTTTTTTTAGTTATTTTTTAGCAAATTTAAAAAGTGCGCATTCAAACAGCGGACTTCTCAAGAGCTTAAGCTTCCCGATCGGGTTGCTCGCTTGAATTACTGTAATTCGTTACGGCGAATTGTTAGCGAAGGTCTTGAAGCACTTGATAAATTGTTTTTTAGTGACGGATACGTATCTGAATAAATTGAGAAATTAATTTTTATATTTTAATTAGTTAATTATTTTTAAAGTAACCTTATTAAATATTAATAATAATAATAATAATAATAATAATAATAATAATAATAATAATAATAATAATAATAATAATAATAATAATAGTAATAACAAACACTTGTTCTGCGAATCTGAATTTATAATTTGTTAATATTAAAACCTAATTAAAGTCTAATGTTAAAACAGAAAAGTATAAAACATACACATTTCTGAAGCGTATGTATCTTGTTATGAAACTAAAACAAGCGAAAATTACTATTAAATTTACCTCAATGAATATTTTACATGGCAAGTTTATTTCATTTTTAAACAATATACGAAGGAATCTTCGTCCTTGACAATTCAATTTTCTTTCGACGCCAAACAAGCAGGCGCGTGCCTTTCTCTTTGAACTCGGTGGTCACCTGCCCTCCTCCTCAGGGTGGCGTTAGAGGGAGAGAGGATTAAGCGTACTTCCCCGTCAGTTTACCTGTTTGAAACCACCAGCCGCTATCCGACCCGCTCAAACACGGTTGTCAGTGCATTTCGCTCTGCCTGCTGAGGGTTGCGTTTTATACTGATCACTCAGTATTTACACAAAATATGCGTCGGTTTTAATATTCACAAATTATGCAAAGAAATAATAAAAAATGTACTTAATATGCTTAATAGAAGTCTAAATATGCAATATTAATTTAATAAACGTCGAAATATGCATTATGCATGAATTTCTCCAAAAAATAACCAAAACATGCAAGGTATGCATTATTTAAACGAGTTTTTCATGAAATATATAGTTACAAAGTTTGAAATCTCTAAGATGCTTAAATAAAAACATGCATTTGCATGGAAATCCGTCTCTAGTTATTAATTAGTACGGAGAGGACTTTTATGCCGTAAAAAATCTTGAAGTATGCTTTCAAAAATATGCATCTATGGCCTACGAATTTTGAAATAAGCGCCTTAATAAGCAATTAAAATTAACAATATTCAATTCTTTTATAAGCCTTGATAAAATTCAAGAGAAGCATGCTTGGAATAAAAAAATATATATTTTTGTGCAAACATAATGTAACCTAGCTTAATTCGCGGGAGAAATAATTGAAGTAAATATGCACCTCAGTAAAGTGCATTGTATGTCTCATTTCATTTCTCCTGCCTGGTTTAAAAATAAAAAAAATATCAACAAATATCCTACATTTCTATAAGTATTTTATCAACTATAGAAAACAAAAACGCAAATTTTGACAATCTCTTTCTAATCAATGAACGCTCACAAATGAATAGATTCGATGAAAAGATGAAACGTTTTAGAGATAAGCCTCTATTTAAAGGAAATATGCAAAATATGCGCCTACAATTACTCGAATACGCACCAACATATTAATCTGCATAGCATCCAATTCTAATCAAATGTCAAGAAATTTCACTTAGCTGGGCCCTGAATGAACGTACAAATTTATGCAAAATCATAGACATCCGCTCCTTATTAATTAATATTAAAAATTAATACTTGGGAGTTTAATCATGAGGGAAAGAGATGGGTGAGCTAAAGCGCATCGTATCTAACTTAAGCCAATTAAGCCAATAAGAGATTCAGGCATCAGTTTGCGTCGCAATATTAGGGGAAATTTTAAATGCAGCCAGATACCAAAATTACTATATTGTTACAAGTCATTGATACACATACATGAATCATTTAAAAATATTGTATATTGTATTTCAATTACACATTCCTTTCTTTGTTTTTGTGTCTCAGTTGTTGTTTTTTTGGGGGGCGCTTCTTTTACGTTTTTATAGAACTTGCAGGAGCCTGAAGCGATCGCACGTTTCGTTTCGTGCTTAATCCGGGCACGAAAATAAGCGTGTCTCCGAAGAATCCCAATAAAGAAGAGTTTTACCAAAAGTTCCAACAAATAAATTAATTTAAATTAGAACGACTCCCTACTTTGCAACGAGGACATTAAGACACCGTAAATATTAAAAACAGTTGGTATATTCAAAATTAAAAAACAACCTGAAAATTAAATATCTAAAGGTTTTCCCGTAGAAGCATTCTACCAGTACCTACATTTTTCTTCTCTTAGTAGATTAATAAAACTAAGTATTAGAAGTACTTTTAACAGAAATAATTTCAAATTACTCGGAGACAACCTTTACATCTTTTTACAGCACGTAGGATAATCATTAATATAATTAAATAAACCCACGAGCACTTTGATGCTTTTTTAAAGTACTTTAATTATATTTATTAATCCTATACTTTTTAGGGGGGCAGCCGGCAGCCTGTGACACTTTGAGAGATGCATTGCGAGAAATTTGGGAAGTGCGCACACTAGAAACGGCCCATGCAGGGCCTCGAAATGCCTTTACGCCATAACCCGAGGCTCTTCTCTACACAGCTGGTTTTGAGATTACCTATTGTTTTATTGACCGTGGAATCTTTGTTCTGCAATCATCATCGTTGTTGAAGAATTGTCTGAAGAAAAACAAACTTTTGCGATGTATAAAAACTTAATTTATTATTTGTTTATTCAATAATTTGACATAAACAACGGTTGAAAATTGTTATTAAATTTAGTATTATGAATGAATATTATTATTGAATTACGAAATAATTCAAAATAAAATTAAAAATAATAAATTTGAATTACGAAAAATAATGAATTAATTCAATTATTTCATACCCCCTTTCAAATTTTTATTAGTATATTATTCAATATGTGCCTGTTTCTAATAAGTAAGCATAATTTTGAACACAAGTTTTTCCTCATTCATAAAAAATAACCAAAAAGAAATTTTTTTTAACCTGTAAGTACCTTGTTGGTTATCACACCTCTTACTGCTCAATATTTCCTCATTCAGTTTTCTCACACTCGCTTCCAACTTTCAGAACACAAATGAATCGATACAAATGTGTCCGATGAAAGTCACTCGCCGACCTACTAGAGCGAGATACGCTTTCACCCCCGTGGAGATGAGCGAGAAACTATATAGATATTTATTTATTTATTTATTTTTATTTATTTATTTATTTTTACGTCAAAAAACAGTTAAAAACTGCGTATGACGTGCTATGGGGAAAAGTGAATTGTGTGCACATTTTCAAAATTCTGTGATCCCTACACTAAGTCATATACTACTTAAATTTTGAATTTTGAAAGGGAGAAAAAAAACAACAAAAAAACTCCCATGTAATAAAATCTATTCTAAAATCTATAGAGCGAGCTCTTTCAAACGAATGGAGGAAGGTCGATAGTGGATCTTTGTTTCGATTTTCCACATTTCTAGCAATACATTATTACTCGATGTAGTATGTTGCGGGTATGTGTTAGAGCCCGTCCTAAGATGAATTTGGGGAACACCAAATGGAAGTTTTCACACCTTATTCATGTTTTATATATCTTTTTACTTATTCGCATGCTACTAACGTAGTAAAGAGAAAATATTCTAATACTCTGAAATTATTTTAATACCGAGCGAAAAACGGCGATTTTTCGTCAGAAAACTCGTATTGTGGGTCCTCGATACTGAAAAAAAAAAAAAAGATAATTCTTGCTACCGTATGAAGCAAATAACTTCCTCTAATAAGTTGTATAATCAGAATCCATAGTTTTTGGGTCCTTGATGCTGAAAAATGAGTTTACAGCAAAAGTCTGCCCGTCAACAATGTTGACAAAACCTTTGGCCGGATTATCATCAAAATTGATATTCCGCGATGTATCTGGCTGATGTCTCGCTCCCTAGAATTTGAATGAATATTTTGATTTGTGGGTGTACTTTACTTCAAATTCCAACAGTATTTCCAAAATTGTATAAAAAAGTGGCCACACATTTTTAATTCCCCCCCCCCCCCGTCCGTCGAATAGAGCATAGTACATTTTAAAAAATATGGCATGTCTGAACGGCGCATGTATTGAACTCTGAATATTCGAAAATCGCAATAGTTACACATAATGGGAAAAACAATGTGCTGTTATAGCACCATTAGTTTACTTTAAACACCGACTAGATACTTACCCGCTCAAACTGCGTTCGTCAGCGTCTGAACGAGGAGGATGCCGAAGCGGTGACCGTTGAAGTGCACTCGACTGAAGTGTAAACGAAAGCGCTCGCTATTATTATATATAGCTAGCGAAGGAGCTCAATGAAAGATATGTGATTCCCCGAACAGCTATGCAATCAGGCGTTCGGCGAGTGCGAGATCGCCATTGGTATTTCGATTCATCGAATGAGATGCACCAACGCCGGCAGCGGCAGGTGCAAAGGCCACGCCTCACGGTACGTGCTTTCCGAAGGTCGCAGCTTCGATCCCAACACGATGCCAGACGTTCACTGGCTGGTCATCAGATCGATTAGTTGGTGGCGGCTGCCGGGATCGAATTCGCAGCCCAACTGCTCTCTGCGGGGCTTCCCCTGTTTCGTTTCAGGCGACCGCCGCGGCACTGCGCATCCGGTGACGCCCGCGCGCAACTCCCTCTTGCGTATTCCCAGAGCGCCCCTTCTCTATAGAGCGATTTTCCTAAGGAAGAGCCAAAGTGACAGCTAGTGCTGGCAACATAACTGAAGGTTCTGTGGTTGTTGTTCCTGCATTCGTTCGTTTGCAGTTGGCTAACTTGTAAATGGCTTCGACGCTTACTTTTGTGATGTCCTCGTCCGACAAAAATATAGTGCGCCGCGAGAAATAATTGAAATTGGGAAGTGCAGTGTTATGTGCTCTTCTGTAAAAAATCTTTTTTCTTCATATATTACATTAAATTTACTTTTTGTGTGATAAATATTATGTTTATTTTAAAACCGAGACTTGAATGCGAGAGGCGTATCGGTGCACGTGTTTCAGGCTTAAACTCACTTTTCTTTCTATTTACATTCGTGGGAGTTTTCTTTTACTGTTTGCGAGAGCGTGTTAAGAGATTTTCCACATACGTAATTAAATTTAATTATTTCCCGGACTCACGTACGTGCACTCAGCGAAACTCTTAGACTTCTTGATAGGGATGTTTTCACAGGAGCCATTAGCACTTTACGAAGGAACGTGACTGAACAGCTGTCGCGGCGGAGGGATACTTCTCTGAAAGACATGTGATGTTCACTTGTTTTCACGAACTGTCACTTTGGCTCAACCTTAGGAAAATCGTTCTATATTATGCGTCCAAGCATTTGATTGCAATACTGAACTTATGGAGAACAGCGTTGCTACTTCACAGCAACGCTTACATGCAACGTTCGCCATGCTGGATACTTGTATTGACGTGAAATTTTGCCACCTTGTTCAGCACCTTTCAAAGTCCATAAATGTTATTTTATACAGGTTACACCAACTATGGACCACCCCCATAACTTCTAGATGGTTCAGGATATTGAAATGCAATTTTTGCTGAACAATGCGGAATCATGGGGCAAGTAACATGCCATAGAGAAATTGTTTATAATATTTTTAGTTTTCGAGAAATTTAATCATCTTCGATTTTTTAAATCGAACTATATATTTTTCTCACCAGAAATGGATAGACCATGAAAAAAGGATTAAAATGATATATCATATGTAAGTATTTTGATAGTAACTTGTGATTTTGAATTAAAGGGACAATCGTGTACCAGCTCTTGCAACTCTCGCCTTCGGGGTAGGTGGCCTTCGCGGCAGCAAGACTGTTGCGTGGAGAGGAGAGACTGGGAGGGGTGGCAGTGGGGGATAAGAGGAATAACTACAGCAATTCTTGGTGTTGACACAGACGTCACACTAAGAAATACCAATTTAAACGAGCAGAATGGAAGATTTTTTCCATTTATTTATCTAGATTTAAATTGTCTTCTACTGAAACTTCCAAAGAACGATATAAAAAATTGGTAGCGTAAAGAATATGATAATAATAAATATCATTTTCAAAGTGAACAAGAAGCCAACCACCGTCTCTTCGTTGTTAAATTTCATTTTTAATTAAAATGATCACTCGTTCACTTTGCAACCTTACGACTGCTGTTTATAAATGGAAAAGAAAACAGTGCACTTCCGTCTTCTGCCGTGGATTTTCAAGTTTGTGGCAGCACTTGGCGCTATGAAGTGAGGAACTCTCTAATCAGTATTAGCAGTCACGACTGCATATATGCATTTTTGTTAAAGTTTGGTAAATTTACACTGATAGAACTGCCAAGAATATTTCAAAATTTTTATTGCTTTGTTCTTTTGGTACGTGTTTAAATAGGAAGGTTATTAACAGTAAATACTAAGAGAAAATGTCTACCTATCTATTATTTGGTGAATTAATCGAGATATTACAATGAAAATCTTTAAGCATTCATTCTCTTGCTATGTTTTAAAATGATGACTTGTTTCTGCACTGAGCTCGATGCTAGTGAGTTTGATTACCTTTATTAATTATTATTATTATTATTATTATTATTATTATTATTATTATTATTATTATTATTGTTGTTGTTTTCGCTACAATATTTTTTTTAGTTCGTTCTTTACGATTATCGTTGATTTGGAATTTCAGAAGAAGAAAAGTTGAATTCAGATGAACAAATGGGAAGAAATCTCTCATTCTGATCGTTAATACTGATGCTTGTTCATATGTTTTTCGTGTCAAGACCATGAATTGCAGCAATGACGTCTCCACCCTGCCCGGCCACAGCTCTCACACTCCTCTCCACAAAGTATCGTCGCCGCGAAGGCCACCTTCCCCCAATGGCGACTGTTGCAACAGCTGCCGGTTTACTTGAAAATCTCATGCCAGAAAATCTAATTGTATGCTCAAAGTACTATCAAAATACTAACATATGATACATAATTTTATTCCTATTTTCATTATCTATCCATTGCTGGTGAGAAAAATATTCTTTTGTTTTAAAAAAAATTACAAATGTATTTTTTTAAATCTCTCACACCGTTAATACGCACATTTAAATAGATTTGTATAAATTATTGCATTTGTGAGTGGAAGTGCTTAAAATGACTTCGTTTGAATGAAGGTTTTCGATAATTCAATAGATTCTTGTGAAAAAGAGCTTCAAATGTATTTACAGTATCGCTTAACGCCATTTTCTTAAAAACGGCTAAATTTTTTAAAATGAAAATTGCTATTTAGGACGAGGTTTTAGCATTCTTTAATATTCATAGATTAATATTAAGGTATTCCTACTAGGGCACCGAAAAGTCGGGAAAATTTAAAAAAAAAATGTAATTTGGGCGGCGATAGATGGCAGCAGGCAAGAAGGAGGGCAAGACTGTACAGTACCAATCCACAAAAAGGAAATTAGAAAACCTTACTACGAGAAAGTCTGTGCCATTCTGTAGCACCTCTAGTTCCACGTAGAACATTGAAAACACCGTACGGGTGAATCCTTGGTATCCCTTTTCTCGCTTTCTTGCCGATCATTAAAATAAATTAAAAATGTTCCGGCATGTCCTCCACGATTTGGTATTTAATAGGATTTAATATTTCCCATAAAATCAACACGCGGTCGCGACTTTCCCTATCTGTGTTTCCTATGAAACACCTGCGCGCGACTGTTACAGTTAATATCCTTGAGATCTCGCAATATGAAGTCCCATCTTTTTTCCCTTCCTGATTTCTCATGGTGTGAAAAATTGTCGCGTTTTTCCTCGATGAAAACTCTGAGCGACGTAAGGGCAGAAACTGCGGTATTCAAATAGAGCTTGGAATTTTGGAGCAATTGCGTTTACTCTGTTCAATATACCGTTCCAAAATACAGTATAGATGCCAATTTCTAATTTGCACATTTATTATGAAAACCTTGACATTAGACTCGAGTTTTGGAATGTTGCTCACCATCTTCAGATATCAACAGCAGTGTTTGTTTTATTTCGGAATACTATTTATATTATTAAATTTAACGATGTTATGTTATTTCAAAGAATACTAAAAAATCGAAAACTTTCTACAAATAATGAAGAAAACGACACCAATAAATTTATAATTATTTGGTATTTTATATTTTTAATGAAGTATTAAATAAATTTATAGTCTAAATATTTTGGAACCATATTTGTAAATGTTAACAGCTTCAAGTAATTTAAAAATTTTAATTTATTAATACATTGCTTTCTCGTTAAATTAAATTGAAATTATAATTATATAATTTACTATTATAATTTATTATTCATATGTGAAATACTATTATGTGACAAATTAAATGAAATAACAAAACAATTAATCAAACAAATTATAGTTCGATGTGATCCTGGAACTACTTCATACGGCCCTGAAATGTCGTGTTTTCTCTTTTTAACCCATGTTCTATGTATTTTCTTTTGCGTCGCCCTAAAGTAGAGAGGGAAGCCTGCACCGTTAATGAGTTAAAGAAGTTGATATTATGTAGAATTCAAAACATTTACATCAGAAATAAATTATTTGAACTTCTATTTGACATTATATAAATATTAAATGTAAGCTTACAATATTTCCTCTTTTGTAATGTAAAAAATATAATAAAAATGTAGCACACAATGACGCAAAAACTATGAATTTGTTACTATATTAAAAAAGTCATCGCGTTTTTGTTAAAAGCCAAAATTTATTTCAATACATCAATTGGCGGGTGCCCGTGGGCTACCGCCTACTCTGCCCACCCTTAAATCCAGCCCTAGTCACCGGGAATACCATCTCGCTCACAACAATGTTCCCACGCTGTCACTGGACGTCTGGGGCTGAAGAGACTGCGATCGCGGGCCCTGGTTTTTGGTGCTGGTGGTTTCGTGACTAGCACATGCAGCTACTGGAGGGGGGACCTACTGTATAGATTTACAAATCTACTGGATATTATTTGAGAATTGTTAATTTTGCATTGCTTGCTCTGACAATGTGGGAAGTAAAGCCGTCTGTACCATGTAGTAGATTTACTGCATGTATCAAGCCTAAAAGAAGCCTCATTCACTGCATGATCAAGCCTAAAAGAAGCCTCTGAGCAAAATTGAGATCCGCCTGTTTCGTCGCCCAAAATAATACATCCTTTCTCCGCTAGGTGGTGAAAGGAGCGTAGCGAAATTTGCGTGGTTAGACGGAAGAGCGGGCCTGATGGCCCGAGTCTCGCCACGTAAAATAATGCATTAACTAACTAACAATTATAAAGAAAACAATACACGGAAATGCATTGAAACATGGACAATACACCATATTGTTTAATTACAGGTTAATTTGCCGTTATCTTCTAGCGTTTTTCTCTGTGGAAGTACCTGTTGAACCCTGTAATGCAGTTTCAAGAAAAACTCAACACTTCCGCAACAACTCACAGCACACGTGAAAAACCTGGCTATAAAGAAATATTATCAGTCGCGGGCGTTAGTTCTTTGTCGGTTCTGAATTAGTAACCCATGTCTCGTTACATACTTTACCAATGTTCTGTATCACGACTCGATCGGCAAACATGCGTGTGTAGTGTGGTCAAGACGCTCCCCCCTCCCTCCCAACCCGCTACGGAGTCACCAGTTGTCACTATACTTGGGTTTTTCTAACCTGGCCGATGGCACTTCAGCGGAGTAATCCAATCGAGAGCTAAAACGTTATCACGGTTAAACACCCGATTGGACGAAACCGTAAGAGCTGATTAGCTGTCATCAGCCAGGTTTCAGAAACCCAAATATATGTGATGGGATTCCCAGTCCTACTAGTAGACGAGCTAAATACAGGCGATGACGAAGCTTTAGGAGCTGTGGGGGAGCGGGCATACCGAAGAGCCAACGAGCAGTCCGAGATGCAACATACGGTGTTGCATCACCGTCAGCCGAAAACTCGCATACTGCACACAGCACATACCGAGAGGTCAATAACGTCCCTAACGAAGCGAAGCCGTTTAAAGGAAGTTTATCGGCCTGTCACATCTACGGAGGTGACAGACGCTACCGAAAGGCGCGTGGAAACTAGTGGTACAGCACGAATTTTCAAGCCCGTACTTTCACGTAAAATTACGCGAAAAGCACTTACATTTTTGAAAGATTGTACGTGACCTTATTTCAAAATCTATCTTTAAGATAAAGATACCATTAAGGGAAAATCTGTATCTTCATATTTGTAGTTGTAGGAGGATGACGAATTTTTTTTTTAATTTTTGCAATCTTCGAAAAATCAGAGTTTTCAACGAAAATGAGACCTGCACCATTCTCTTAAACGTCCCGGGAGAGATGAGTCAGGGCATCAATTGATGTCAGTGCAGTCCCTCTGACAGGGATGTCCTAGATTCGAGTTCCCGACCGTAGCAGAATTTTCGATACTAGCTTGTCAGCTATTGCTCTACCAGACTCAAAAAGAACTTCCATTGCGCATGCCCGAAAGTGGCCTACTAATATTTCCCCGCCTGCCTGCGCTCGTTGTCACAACATAGCTTTTTCAGTTTTTCTCTCGTGGGTTCCGCGGTAATTCAACACTGCGAGTTTGGCGATAACAAACTGATGAGTGAGAAGGATCAGACGAAAGGCAGCTTAGTATTTCTGCAGTAGTGGTTGTCCAAACGTTCAACAGAAAAAAAGTCGTGTTTCAGTTTTCGGTCTCCAGTCCAGTTCTTCCGTGCCTATTGAGCAGTGACAGTGTTTTATATAGTTTTGCTGTTCTGTCCTTTTTTCGTGATCGTTTTGAACAAGTTCAAAGAGTTTCTGATAAGTAGGGAACGGAATTTCATATATATATATATATATATATATATATATATATATATATATATATATATATATATTAACACACCCACCTACTACCTTCCAGCACGTAGGGAGAGCGTGATAGTATGAATGCTCGTGAAGCGAGCTTAAAATTCTCAGGAAGCAGGATCTTTTGGGTATGAGAAAGGTCTGAACCCTTGACACAATGAATCAGATAAAATACGAATAAAATGAGCATATATTCAATGAAAAAATTACTGTGACACAATTATATAACAGGATTATGCACTTTAAATAGTTGGTCACAGAAAAAAAAACAAAAAAAAAAAAAAACACAGAAAACTTAAGGCAAAACAAAAAAAAAGGGTGTCACCTCGACTGCCTGAACACACTTTCACCAATTACAATTCACAATTTGCTCATTCCTGTTTCTGAATTTTCATCTACCACATTTTACTCTTTCTACTCTCTAGTTTTCCCGTGCACGGCTTTTAAAATGAATTTTACACTTGTTTTAAGGTATCCCGTTCACAGGTGCTAGCCTTGGGCTTCGCACTCACTATAACACTGAACTCTAAAGAGAAAAAAAACAATAAAACGTAACATACACGTTACTTAAATCTGATCCCTTTACATATCGCAGAAAACAATTACTTTTAACATAATACAATAAACTATGACTTTTCCAGATAACGTCAACTATACAACATGTGAAAATCATGAATTATTTAAGTAAAATTGTACAAGGTATGGCCTCTTTGAATGAATTCAATTACACGCGCAGTAAATGAACTTGAAACTTCCACTCACATCTTTCGGAATACTTCTCCCACCTATTCTGGACTTTTCACCCACTTTTAACACGAATTGTCGTGTGTTTACTGCTATTCTCTTTCCCCAACTGATCGAAGTCCCCAACTTCGAAGTAAGTCACTTCACTTGCTCTCTCAATGTGAATGTAATGCGAAGAATGCTCGTGCACTCCACTTCTTAATTACATCACTTTCGAAGATACGCTTCTCAAGCTAACTTTTAACTACCAAGTTAAAATAAACTCCTATGCTATCAGTTACAATCGCCTTCAGAGCTCAGTCTAGTCACCGTCGCTGCTGCAATCAAAGAGAGCTCAGTCTAGTCGCCGTCGCTGCTGCAATCAAAGAGAGCTCAGTCTAGTCCCCGTCGCTGCTGCAAAGAGAGCTCAGTCTAGTCGCCGTCGCTGCTGCAATCCTAGAGGGCTCCTCCGAGGCGCGCCGCGATACTTTTGGTTCTCGCGCCTGGGGAAATATTTGGAGGGGTGAATATTCTCCTCTTTTCGTGACCTCCCGGAAAAACATTATTCGCTAGTTCGGGCGTCAGAGTTCGAAAAGCTGTGGGTAAATGGCGCGTTTACAAGCCATCGCTCCGCCGCGTACCCTACTCCTCTCTGTTCGTGGGCTTCTTTTCGTAGCTGATGGTGGCATTATGGGGATGTCTAATTCCATGACGTCACTATATATATATATATATATATATATATATATATATATATATATATATATATATATATATTACAGAAACAAGAGACCAACATTCAATATTTTTTTCGATTTCATTTTAAAGGAATTGGAACCATTTTTATTTTAGATATACATATTTTGGTATTATTTCATATTTTCACATATTTATTTTTTAAAATTTATTTGACGACAAAAAAACAATTACAACTGCATATGACGTGCTAATTTTATCTAAAACAACATATATCTTACATATTTCGTTACATTTTAAAACATTTAAACTACTGAAAAGGAACATTTCAGATGTGACTTTGCAGTTTATGTTACTAGAATCATCTTTCTTAAAAAGCAATGTAATGCTCCCGCGCATCTATGATCTGAGGACCTTCGCCACGAATTTACAAACTCACCCTCCTTCTCTTAGAATCAAGGATGAGCGGGTGTTTGTGAGGCAGAAGTAATTCAGCCACGACCTTGATCATATTTCACGGAGCAAATGCGTAACACGGCCGAAAACTACCAAATATTGTTTTACACGTCATTGTCGTATCGCGTTTTGGGATTTGGAGGGGGGATCCTTTAACCCTCCTACCCCTCTGGGATTCATCTCTGGCTACGCGGTATTACTATTAACGTGAAATATATACCAATTTTACCAATATATACCAAATATACCAATTTTAAACACTACAACTAATTTTCATTTTACATATTTCATATTTTTTCTTATATATATATATATATATATATATATATATATATATATATATATATATTGGAAAATATAAATACATATGCATTTACATATTTTGCTTTTTTTATTACTATAAATTCCGTTCCGTTCTGATAAGGTTGTCGCGTGCCTCTGTTGTAGTCATGGACAACGCAAAGTACGATTGTACCGAAACTGACAGGAAACCAAACTGCTTTTTTGCAGAAAGATATAGCAGAGTGGCTAAATAATCATGGAGTTGCTTTTGATCCATCACTCACGAAAGCTCAGTTGTTACAAATAATGCAAAGTACACACAGAAAAACGATACATCGTTGATCAAATAATCATTGAACATGGCCACAGTCCTCTCCGTCTTCCACTGCACCACCCAAATCTAACTCCAATAGAACTTGTTTGGGGATTTATAAAAGGGCGCGAGGCAGAGGAAACAATCGGCGCATCCTTAAAAGAAAAGGAAAAGTTTTGCAGAGAAGCGTTTGCATTAAACAGCGCTCAACAACGAAACAAATACTGCATGTAAGGGGAATAGAGGCGACGTAATAATTCAGATATTATTGTGATGGACCAACACATCGATGAATTCATTTCTTTGGACACTCCTGGCAGTGCGAGTTCTTCTTCTGAGGACGAGGGCAATGACGAGTGACGGTCAGGGCGATCGCTGCGTCTCGCAGTCGCCTCTCCTTGTCGCCTCCTCATCGCCGAGGGGAAATCTGTTGCCGCAGGGTGGGGGAAGCCTCCGAGAGGTACGTCCGCCATGTTTTTTTTGCGACCGGTACCGTTATAGATCGAATTCAGTCGCTGTCTGGAGGAGAATTCTAGCGGCCAGCTGTTCTGATCGGTAGTTTTCCGTGGTTTCTCCGATCAACACCAGGCGAATGCCGCAGCAGAACCCTAACAAACGGGTCACGGACCGCTCGCGATCTTTTCTTCCTCTTTCTTGTTTTATTCTGTCCCCTTATTCCCTTCACTAACAGGAGCTACCATAAACACTACACTAACAGATACTACCATACATGCCGAGAGATCGGTCGGAAGTTTAGAGCTTGTTCCGGCCGGGGCGGTGTCCCGCTGGTGGGAGATACTTGGGAAAAACCCCTCTAGCCGACGGTAGGTCAGCGCGGATCAACGCCATCAGCGGAGGAAGAACACCGCCACTACCCGAGAAAAAACGTGCATTACACGTACGGGACTAATGACCCTAGTAGTTGCGGCGCCCGGAATCACTAATAATTAATCAATCAATCTCTTAAACGTTCTTTACACTATCCAACAACAAAATTTAATAAAAAAAACGATGGACACATTTTTTAATTTTGACAATGTCCCAGGGGCTTCATGTAAAGTACTTCTCAAAATTAAAATATCGGTTTCAAATTCAAGGAGCCGCGACATCAGGCAGATCAACTGGGGAATATCAATTTTGGAGAAAATCGGCTGAACGGTATAGCCGTTAGCGTGGTTACCAACGGATGGATGGACGGACAAACGGACGGACGAACAGACGTTTTGCCATCATTCGATTTTTCGGTATCAAGGACCCACAAAACACGGATTCTGACTATACGACGTGTTCGAGAATTTTTTCTAAGTTTAGCAACTGCATTTATCCAAATTTTCGTAACCAGGGCCCTATAATCAGTTTTCCTGACAAAAGTTCGCCGTTTTTTTCGTGCAGCACTACTTAACTTTCTCTGTACTGCGTAAGAGGTAGTGAGAAAGAAAAAAATATCTTCACTATTGTAGTTGTAGGAAGAGGCCTAAAAATTTTTAATTTTCAAAAAATGAAGCATTTCAAGGAACTTGAGACCTGCACCATTCTCTTAAGCTTCTTTACGCTAAGAATCCAATTTAATCAAAAAAAGTTGTACAATTTTTACGAATAAAAAAGTTTTAAAGAAAAATAAAAATTGTATATTTTTGACACTAAATTTCGCAAAAAATACTAATATTTCCGGAAAATTGAACATGACATTATTTGAAGATCTTATTTTCATGATCACATTTCATTAAGGCTAAATGTACCGACACTAGTTCCATTTGTCGCCACCACGTAGCAGCACCAAAATAAGCAAAATTTACTAGACCGATAACGTCTGAACAAATTGTCCGATTTTCGATCTGTAAACGGCATTGGACTCCTTTTTAAAATATAATTCACGCTACGATGCCGTTTTTCAAAAAATATTTCCAAAAAAAATTTAAAATGATTTCTCATAGTTTCGGGAAGAAATTAAAAAATGTGGGCTGATAGCGCGATGACGAAATGCTTCCTGAATCCAACGCCGTGTCAATCATGCAAATCGGATGAATAGGAGCGGCGTAAAGTGAAATTTCGGAAAAAGTACCTGCCCCCCCTCCTCCTTCCCCCCTTCCCGCAGTGAACTTGGAGTGAGCATTCGCAACGATATTCGAGAACCACTGTCCCAGTGCCATATCGGATTTGGAAATCCCGGAATCCCTCCCCCACGGCCACTTGAGCCTAGCCCTTCGCGGCGGGCGCTGAAAGAACGCCCGCCCGGTGCCTAGAGTAACAACCTGCTCCATGGTTTCACAATGGGCAAACTGAATCAGTAGAGATATTTCAAGATTTTCACCGTGAAATATAAAGATGGAGTCTCACAATTGTTATAAATCTTGGAAACTCAGTCATCGAAGTGAAGATTCGAAGGATTATATAGTACGAGTATATACACTTTACCTTCGATTCCTCTCCATTCGCGTGATTATTATTATTATTATTATTATTATTATTATTATTATTATTATTATTATTATTATTATTATTATTATTATTAATAATAATAATAATAATAATAATAATAATAAAGTCCTAATGTTTCGTTCTTTTCAAATATTATATTTCTCAGCTAAGAAAGCAAAGGATAAAAGTAAGAGAACTCAGCAGAGTATTCCAGCGTAAACCAAGACAAGATAAAGAAAAGTTTCTTCAAGAAATATAGCACGTCATACGCAGTTTTTAACTGTTTTTTGACGTTAAATAAATAAAAGAAAAATGCAAAGAAGTGGAAGAACATAACAACAAAAGGAGATCTAAAGAAATGTTCTGGGTCATTCAAAATATGACCAGGGAGTGTAAACTGGCAATGAGGAATAGGCAGGGACCGAAAAGGTATTAGATACCGCTAAAATACCGGTATTTTACATACCTTTTTCAAATACCTATGTTCTTTTATACCGGTAAAATACCTCTATAGGACGTCTATAACGGTATGGACGTCCATAAAGGTTATAAGGGTATTATACCCGTATTTTCAATGAAAAACAATAGCTTACCATCCATAAATGTCGACTAAATAAGTTATTTTAGTTAATAATATCTCACAAAATGTTTATTAAACTAATATACTTTTATAATTGTTATTTATTGTTTGAATTATTATTTTGTTCATATATAACACTCGGTTACTAATAATTAACGAAACGCAAATGATTCCACTAATTCTTGTATAGTAAATATAATCTCCACTTCGTCACTGCACAATGTTCTCGCCCACTGAAAACTGTTCACCGCGCTCTTCCTACGCTTGGGCATATCGAATTGCCCTAGTGTAGCACGCAGCCCGCCGAAGAACGCGGCGAGATGTCTGCAGAGGTCAGAAAAGTCACGCTATCAGAACAGCAGTGTGCCAGAGGTGCGACCCTGCTTCCAGCTCAGAAGGGTGACTGTACATTTGAGCGCGTGCCCTGGCGGCGCTGGGCTTGGATAGAAAGGAGCGCGAAATGAGGAGCAAACATTCAAAACGTGACATGTCCACTTTACTCCTTTTCGAGAAAACGCAAAAATGTTATGTCATCAAAATTATGCAGATGTTTTATTTATACTTAATTCTGAATTATGTAATAATGATAGCTAAATATATTATTAATATAAAATTTAAATATTCTATGAACTTACATTTAAAGAAAACAACATTTATGTCAACTGGTAAAAAAGGAAGCCTGAACATCAACGGAGAAGTGTTATACATGGCAGGCGAAGTTAAATACTTATGAATTACAATAACAAATTCTGGATACTGTACAGAAAAACTAAAGAGAGGAATAATTCTAGAAAAAGCAGCAGAAAGGAAATTACACAAATTCATAAAATATGCAGGCATATCAAGTGATTGATTTCTAAAATTTTAGGTCCCGGAACGCGCTCAAAATGATTTATTAACTTAATAGAAATAATTATATATTTGTAATATAATGTAATAATTATCAGCGAGATACAGGAACGCCGTTCCGTCGTGTTCCGTCAGAAATCAAGCCTTGCGTAAGACCAAAATCCAAATAATCGAGAAAATGGTATTTCTAATCCTGTTGTGTGGGTGTAAAAGCTGAACAATGCGATAGGCCGAAAAAAGTAAGATGCTTTTGAAGTATGGACACGGAAGAAAATATTAAACGTACAATGGGAGGGCAAAAAGATAAATGCCGAAATTTTGAAAAGAAAACACAACTTTCTCTAAAAGCCAAAGCCAAAAAAATGGAAAATAAAATATTTTTGACATACACATTTACATTTTGAGTCGAACAAAATCTCTAGAAAAGGATATTATGCTTGGAATGATAGAATGAAGCGGAAGAAAAGGGTGTAAGTGGCACAATTGAATAACTAATACACAATATCACAAACGAAAGGAAAAAGGCAGTTCGAGTCCGAGTGAGCAATGAACAAATTGCTAGCATCCTATTGCTGTGTATATCCAGATAGGTTTAACAAGGGATGGCTTGCGATCTATGTTCTAGTACTATTTCTCTGCGCGTTCAGACTCGCGAAGAATTGGGACCTGCAGATGAAAGGAGAGATGCTCACAGCCGCTGCTTGACCGGTACTGGAGCCGACAAATAGACATCATCGCACTGAACAGTGTGTTTGATACCCGCAGTCTTTCATGCGTACATTCTGCCATTATTAGGGAAGAACTCGTTGAATTATCGGCGCGTCCCCTTCCAGTTTCGGATAGCAAGAAAAGCGAAGGAATGATGCTCAAGTAATACAAATGCAAATATCAATGTTCAAAATTAAAACATCTTTAAAAAACCTGGTTTAGAAACATCGATCAAGTTCGTGCGGAAGATAATTTGTTTTGACAGTGGCCGTGATTGTTAATTTATAATTACGATTTAGACAAAACGGCAAAAGAAAGTTTTCAGGCTTAGTTTCACTGTTATTCTTTTTACTATCGCCCAGGGTCATCTTATGGAGTCACAACTTCCTCAAATGGGTACAGGAAGGTGGGCGAGAGACCTTACACCTACCTTATACCACCCTTGCGTTGGCCGCCTCTCTGCGTACGGTAAATGGGGTCATTTCTTGGGCTGAAGATAGTCTACTGGATGAGGATGTTACAATCACCGTTCGCTTTATTCGAACACATGTATTGACAGTGGTATAATGCAATATTATTTCATATTTTAACTTTTTTATAAAATTGTGATTATCGGTTCTCTTCATTCACAACAACTCATCAAGCACATCGATAATAAACATCAGGTTTCATAAATGTTTCATTTTTTTACGAAATATGTTCATGTGTCTATACAAAATCTGTTTTGAAAATATCAACATCAATGTTGCATCCCTATTCTCGACACCTAGATGAGGATCGCCGATTTAATACGTTTGCATTCTGATTCCCTAATATGAGGTTTATCAGTGACTGGTATGCTACGTTTTACTAGTAGTATATAAATCTTATAAATTGAATTGCTACCCGATTAAATGTTACTGATAAGCGTGTACGATGTTTAGAAAAATGGTATCTTAATGTAGAAATGTAAAAGTTGCCGAACTGTACAACAAAACATAATTTATCCCCCTCATAGACGGATATTCCTCTTCTAGTGTGGTGTTCCTCTCCAAGGGTTTAAGTTGTATTGCTTTCATGACAATAATTTAATGCATTAAAAAATACATACACACACACACACACACACACACACACACACACACATATATATATATATATATATATATATATATATATATATATATATATATATATATATATGTCACAATACAATGATTTACACTACATCCTTTTACATTATCCTTTACGTAGTTTGTATCAAAATGACGCGCCGGGAATTACTTTTTCCAATCTTCAAGTTTATACAAATGTAACAGAATCATTTTATATCAATATAACTTACTAAGTAAGCTGGGACATGTCACGATTCTTAATATTAGATTTTAATTTTTGTTACAGTGTTGGATTCAGGATGCATCTCGCCTGCGCGCTATTTTACCACTTCTTCAATTTTGTCCGAAAGTACGAAAACAGTTTTAAAATTTTACTTGGGAAAACAGATTTATCAGGTGAAGTCTATCAAAGAGACAAACGCCGTTTTGAGGTCAAAAATCGAGTCGCAGGATAAAAGAGCTCGTGCGTAATTTCGGCTCATTCTTTCTGGTAGTGGAATGATAACGGAAGATCTTAGAAGTAAAATGTATGTAAAATAAGATGTTAGGACATGGAATATTGGTGATATCTACACAATTAGTTCAATTTTCTTTTTGAATCAGTTTCCAAATCGGAATTGATATTTTGAGTAGTGGCTCAAATAACTTTTCGATGGTATGAAGACGGAAATATGTGAACAAGATATACAGTTTTATACGACTATTACAGATGATATGAGACCGTTTGGTTGTGTCACAGCATCACTAGTTTGAAAAGTGGAGAAAAATATATTGAGATTGAAAGGGACGAAACCATAAAGCGACTGCCCGGCTTGCCTGCCTGAGAGCACGGCCTCCTTCCGTGCCGCTGACCGCCGGGTTTGGCCGTTCGGCCGCGTCGAGTGACCCCCACAAGGTTCGGGTGACGCAACTGGGGGGGGGAGGTATTTTTTCCGAAATTTCACTTTACGCCGCTCCTATTCGTCCGATTTGCATGATTGATACGGCGTTGGATTCAGGAAGCACGTCGTCATCGCGCTATAAGCCCACATTTTTTAATTTCTTCCCGGAACTATGAGAAATCATTTTAATTTTTTTTTTTGAAATATTTTTTGAAAAAACGGCATCGTAGCGTGAATTCTATTTTAAAAAGGAGTCCAATGCCGTTTACAGATCGAAAATCGGACAATTTGTTCAGACGTTATCGATCTAGTAAATTCCGTGTGATAGTGCTGCGATCTATTGATTTTTCCTATAAGTATTTTTCGGTGCATTTAGCCTTAAGAAAAAAATGTTTATCTTCATAATTGTAGTCGTAGGACCCCGTCGAAATTATTTTGAATTTTTGTAATTTTCAAAAATAAGAATTTTTCAAAGAACATGAGACTCCCACCATTCTCTTATGCGTCCTACACAATATCCATGGTCAAAATTTAATCCAAATTGTAGCTCCCGTTTTTTGAAAAAAAAACTGTTTAAATATTGCATATATTTCACGCCAAATTACTCGAAAAATACTTAAATTTTCGAAAGTGTGTACCTGACCTTATTTCAACTTGACTAAGATTGCTAATAAAACTACATAGTTTCCAACCGGACGTGGAAGAACTTTTATATTTGCAAAAGTTTGAGCAGATAGGTTCTATTGATATTGTGGCGGAAAAAATTATTGCATAATCTTCCTCACATGACTGTTTTCAACTGAAATCTTTGAATAGTGTTTATTTTTCTCTATTCTGAATCTATAATGAATTTCAACATTATTTTATCAAATTTTACTTATTTCTAATTTAAATTTTAAATAATTTTACTCCTGTTTTTAAGTACTTTTAACTATATAAAAATAGGATCTTAATGCAGAAATAAACAATATGTTTGAAAGTTGAAACTAGTGGCGCTACAGAATGGCACGGACTTTCTCGTAGTAAAGTTTTCTAATTTTCTTGGTGTGGGCTAGCTTTACGGTCTTGTCCCATCCACTCTCCAGCTGCCATCTATCGCCGCCCAAAATATATATTTTTTTTATTTTACTCAATTTATAAGTGCAGTTTTCTTCTTTATAACTGCATTTTACTCTACCCTTACAAGAAATTTAAAGAAAAAATTGGAACCCCCAAAATTTAATTAATGGTTTTCAAAATCGCAGAGCATTGACTCAGGCCAGGTTAAAAATTGTTTATTCAGTTTTGAAAAAATCGTACGCATTGCTTACGTGCTGGTGTTCACATACAGCAGACAGACGGACGGTTTTCCGTCAACCGAGTTTTCGGTATCAAGGACCCACCAAACATGGATTATGGCTACACCACATGTTAGAGGATTTCCTCCCTAAATTTAGCAACTGGTTGTATCTACTTTCTCGTTATCAGGGTCCGGCAATAAGAGTTTTTCTGCCGATAATTCGCCGTATTTCCCGCAGAATTACATAACTTTCTTCCTACTGGGCAAGCGGTAGCGAGAAAGTATCTAGAGAAGCTACAGAATGGCACAGTCTTTCTCGTACTATACTGCGGTTTTTACAGAGCTGCCTCTCAAGGCCCGTCCCCACGGTGGCATTATGACACGGCGTCTTTCTGGGTCGTGCCGCTAGAGTCGCTTCATCTGCAGCATCGCTTGATCTCCAGCACTGCTCGAAACGGTTCGCGATCAAGCGACAAGTAGCGGCACGACAGAAAAACGCGACAAACCATGCCATAATGTCATCGTGGTGGCGGGCCTTGGGTGGCCTTGAGAGGCAGCTCTGTAAAAACCGCACTATAGTTAGTTTTCTATGAATTTTTTTGCTCTGGGCCAGCTTAAAATCTTGCCTCGTTCTCTTGCCAGCTGTCATTCATTACCGCTCAAAGTACATTTTTTCATAATTCTCTCAATTTTTCGGTTCCCTAATGGCAGAATCGAAATATTACTTCAAAGAAAAGTTCATTATAGAAGGGTAAAATCTCACCCTATGAGGAAATTTTTGTTGAAAACTTTGGAAACGTTTTAAAGAAAATGGCGTTTAAGCCTTACTGTGAATGCGAAATTTGTGGCTCTTTTTCACAGAAATCTTTTGAGTTTTTGAAAAATTTCATTTGAAGCGCTTTAACTCACAAATGCAATATATATATATATATATATATATATATATATATATATATATATATATATATATACACACACACACACACACACACACCAAATCGCTGAAAATATGCATATTAAAGGCGTGAGTGATATTAAAAAAATACATTTGTGCAATCTTTGAAAAACAAAGGAATACAGCAAAATTAACTTTTGTCATCTTAAACAGTGCAATCAGTACTATACATACGAAACGTTTGAAGAAAAAATTTGGAGCCGTTTTGGAGAAAAAAAAACATTTGAGCGTTTCTGAAAATGCGGAAATTTGAGTTCGTTTTGACAGAAAACTTCTGAGTTTTCGAGAAACTTTATAAGACATCATTTAGAGCACATTTACTCGCAAATGTGATAATGTAAACAAATTGCCACTAATGGAAATAATATCGACATGACAAGTCAAAAAAATTAAATATTTATAATTTTCGAAAAAAAAACAGCAGCAATTGTGTGTTTATGGGCGTTTATGTGATCTCATAGAATACATTTACCACCATCCCTACCAAAACTTTATAGAAAAATTGGGAGCCGCTTTTGAGAAAATTTTGTTTTTGTTATTTTATAAAATTGTACATATTGCAGGCAATATTACGCTAAAACTACTAAAATTAAAAAAAAAACATGATTTTAATGAAATAACTAATGATGGACAACAAAATTAATTTCAAGGAAGAATCCCCATCTTCAATTTTGTAGTTGTAGAAAGTCGTCGAAAATATTCAAAATTTTGTAAGTACAGAAAATTCAGAGTTAACAGTAAAAAATCGGACCTATTCCATTTTATAAGTGCATTGTACTCTATTCTTGCAAGAAATTTAACGAAAATATTTGGAACCATTTTTGAGAAAATTTTGATGTCCCTGAGGCTTCGTGTTAAGTACCCCAAAAATGTAATGAACGTTTTTCAAAATCAGAGTTTTGACTCAGGCCAGATTGACAGGTGTTTATTCAGTTTAGAAAAAATGCTATGCATAGTTTAGGAGCTAGTGTTGTTCACATACACCAGACGGACAGACGTTTTGCCGTCAATCGATTTTGCGGTATCAAGGACCACCAAAATAGATTCTGGCTACCCCACGTGTTAGAGGATTTTGTTTCGAAATATAGCAACTGGATGTATATACTTTTTCATTATCAGGGCCCGGCAAATAAGTTTCCTGTCGAAAATTCCCCGTTTTTTCGTGCAGAATTACATAACTTCCTCTCTACTGCGTAAGCGGTAGCGGGAAAGTAACTAGTGGCGCTAGAGAATGGCACAGATTTCTCGTACTATAGAGTGTTCAAGCATTTGATTGCAGTACAGAGCCTTATGGAGTATGCTCTCTCTTTCTATGCAATACCATTTAACATAAGGCTCTTTCTATCACTAGCTATGTTGCCAATTCAGGAAGAAGCTCGGGGCAATTCGGCTCGGTCATCCTGTTTTCTATCGCAAATATTTAACGTGTTTACTTGACGATAACTTCAATTGTGTTGATCTTAGACAAATGCGTTTTTTACCAGTTATTCCCAGAATTTCTATGAAGGTCATGGTTATTTTGTAATTGAGTTTCATGGTTTAATTACGAAGAAATTAATTATAAATGATGGCCGAGTGTTTACTTCTACATTTTGACGTCCTTAAATTTTCACCATGCGAGAAACTTTTTTCTTATTGAAAAAAAAAAAAAAAAAAAGCATAAACATCCAGCGGATGAAATGACAAGGGAAATCCAAATTTTGATATGAGACCAACTGTTTCTCTGTGAATCATGGTTCTTGAGTTAGACGGTAATAAAAACAATATTCAGGGCGCTCTGAACGAGCATCTCATGTCGTTCGGTGATACGTCTTAGCGATTCTAAACTGGCGATGGGGAAAGGAAAAGTAGAATATTTATTTTTCAATTTCACTTGTTACAAACAGTAAAATACAAATAAACATATCTAAAACTAGTGGGGCTAAAACATCACGAACTTTCTCGCCTTTAGTAATGGTTATGTAATTCTATTTATACCACAAATTATCCCCGAATTAACACATCTCAGTCACCATTTTTTGTAAAACGCAAACAAAACGAACGAAAGGTAGCCATCATCGCCTTTTGTTATCAGCACGGCGTTACAACAATGTTACATGTAACAATGACCTCGAATTCATATGGAATACAGTTGGCCTATTATCATTGTTGATACCGCAAAAAAAATGAAAATGGGTAGAAAAATATAATAATTAAAATAGTATTTTTTTAATTCATCAAAATTACTCGATTTTAACATGCATTACTCTTCATTCCCAGAACTTATTTTCATGTTATAACATTTTTCATGTTCTGCAAGAAAAAAAATCTTTACAAAACGGAATTACTGTGAATTTAGTGTAATTGACAGAGAATTGCGAAATGTTCTCAATGAAATGAATGCATCTATCCCTGACACGCGATTTATTCGTGGCAGCCGGACATTGAACGAGTGGGGCATCAGCTGTCGGCGTAATTTCGACCTTGGGGTCGCTTCTCTTTCAAGGCGTAGGCAGCAGGAGAATTCCCTCTCTCCCGACTCTGAGCGTGGGTGTGCGGGTATGGCTTCTATTCTCGTGTCTCCCTGTCCCGTGTTAAAAATCACAACCCCTCGACCAGATACGCAATGCTCAACGCCATGCGAGATATCAGAAAGTCATAGTACTGGGTTGTGGCGTATTGTGCGTTGAAAATCAGCGAACAGTCCGAATACAGCCAATAAGGTGTGTATTTTTCAACTCAGAAGCTGTCAATGAAGTGTTTAATATTTATTTGAAGGTGATTTCTTCCATACATACGTTATATGTTAATGTATTTTGATAATTATAATAAAGTCACGGAATTTACTACCCGTTGGAAAATTGAAGTCTTTTTGGTAAGTAAAAAATTTCATTACTTGATGACAATTATCTTACTGAAACTTATGTATCATTTGAAAGTGATTCAAAAGTAAATTAGAATTCGGCCATTCATTAGAGGAAATCGTAAAGAATCGTACAATGTAAAGAATAGTTTCTAATATCTACCCAAGGAATACACTATAAAAATGTCAAAAATGTTGGAAAACCACTACATGCAATGGTTCATATCACATTTAAATTTATTTTTACGGATTTTGAAAGGTGTTAAACAAGCTGTTAAAATTTCATGTCAATTTGAGTATCTGCATGGCGACTGTTGCGCGAAAGCGCTGTGTGAGAATTGGCAACGCTGTCCTCCATAAGCGCTGTATTGCAGTCACATGCCAGTATACTCATCAGTATACTCTCTGTCAAATGCTTGAACACTATATAGTTTCCTATTTTTTGGCCGGGTCTAGTTTATCGGCGTTGCCCCGTCCTCTTGGCCAGTTGCCATCTATCCCAAACTTCACTTTTTCACATTTGCTGAATTTTTCGGTTTCTTATTGGCAGAAACGTAAAAATTGCTTTCAGCATGTAGTAGAAGAGTAAATCTTCGTCCTATACGGACATTTTTGTTGAAACATTTCGAGCCATTTTTACGAAAATGGAGATTAAGCGTTACTGCAAATGAGAAATTTGAAGCTTTATTTTTTAAAGAAAACTATTGAGTGTTCGAAAACAAATATTGGAAGTTATTTGAAGCGATTGTACTCACAAATGCAATAATGTGTACAAATTGCTGGAAATGTGCGTATTTAAGGCATGCGAGATATTTATTCGTAAAAGAAAGTACATTTGTGTAATTTTTGAAAAGACAAAAGAAAGTAGCAAAATTAATTATAGGTCACCTTAAACAGGGCAATTAGCATTATCTGTACGAAAAGTTTGAAGAAAAAATTTGGAATCGGTTTTGAGAAAATGGCATTTGAGTATTTCTGAGTTTTAGAGACATTTTATGACATTTAAATTACATGAACTCTTGGATGCAATAAGGTGAACAAATAACCGGTAATGTAAATATTAACGACGTGAAACCCTAAACAAAAATATTACATTCTTTTAATTTTTGAAAAGAACCGAATAGAGGAAGATCGTGTATATGTCATCTCATAGAGTAGTTTTAGCACTATTCCTTCCTAAAGTTTAAAGAAAAAAATTTGGAGGAGTTTTTAAGAAAATCTTGTTTTTGTTATTTTATAAAATTGCACATATTGCACGAAATATTGCGCGAAAACTACGAAAATTTTGAAAAACTGTACTTCACCTTAATGAAAGGACTAAAGGGCCCTCCACAATAGCCCGGGAACGGGAACGGGAACGCGAAGGGAAGGACGGGAACGGGAACGCGAGGTACATGCGCTTCACAATTAACGTCAACGGGAAGACGAACAGCGCTATAAACTTGCTGCGGCAAAAAAAAGAACTTCAAGAAACAGTTGCCAAAACCAAAGAACGTCTATAGCTACGCTACTCTGCTCACTCTTTGATTTGCCATTAGCTTGTGTTCGTCTGTATTGTGTTGGTCCTGGTTTTGGTTGCGTGCTGCCCGTTCCGTTTGTTTCTGTTTTCGTGGTGTTTTCCCATATTATTTTTCATTCCTTTTCATTCTTTCGCCTTTCCCTCGTTTTTCTCGCCTATTTATCACATCTTTTTTCCGTTTATTTTCATAACCCGAAATTCTTTTTCATTCCTCTGCTGTGTGTTCTCTCTCTGTTTCCCACTTTTTTTTTTATTCATTATTGTTAATTTTGTATTCACTTTTTGTTTTCTGTAGTACAGTTTCTATTTTCTTTTGTGTTTTGTTATTGTTATTTCATTTGTTATATTCTTTGTTATTCCTTAAACTTTTATCTTGTTTTTGTTTTATTATCATAGTTTATATCCCGTTATCCTTTTTATTTATCTATTTATTAACCATGACCATGGAAACTGAATTCGAAAGCTGTTTGATACAACTTGTGGCAGACAACCTTTGTATTGTCGACAAAAGAGACCCCAAACACAAAGACAAGGTTAGGTTAGGTTAGGTTAGGTCAGCTGGAAAGCTTCGCCGCCATTTGCTGCACTGTCATTGGTCGAGAGGCTTCGCGTTCCCGGGCTGAGATAAATGTTGACCATCCTTCCCGTTCCCGTTCCCGTCAAGCTTCGCGTTCCCGTCGTGTTGTGTAGGCCTGCCTGAGATGTCCATGTCTTAACTTTCTTTACGTTCCCGTTCGCGTTCGCGTTCCCGTTCCCGGGCTATTGTGAAATGGCCTTAAGCCTTTCACCTTAATGAAAGGACTAATTGTGGCTAACGTATCAGTAAACGGAAAAATCTCTATCGTCAATTTTGTATTTGAAGAAAGACGCAGAAAAAATTCAAACTTTTGCAATTTCTCGAAAATTTAGAGATAAACTTGAAAAAACGGACTTATGGCACATTTATAAGTGTATTTTACTATATTCTTACAAAAAATGTAGTCATTTTTGAGAAAATTTTGAAAATATCCCTGGGGCTTCATGTAAAGTATCCCCAAAAATTAATGAATGCTTTTCAAAATCGCAGAGCTTCGACTCAGGCCAGATCGGCAAGGGTTTCTTCAATTTGAGAAAAATCCTACGCATGGTTTAGGCACTGAGAGTTCATATACACCAGACGGAAGGACAAACAGACGGACGGACAGATAGACGCTTTGCCGTCATTCGATTTTTCGGTTTCAAGGACCCCAAAACCACGGATTCTGACATCGCCAGGTCTTAGTTAAAAAAAATCAACTGTATTTATTCACTTTTCGTTATCAGGACCCGGCAATAAGAGTTTTTCTGTCGAAAATTCGCCGTTTATTCGCGCAGCATTACATAACTTTCTCTCTACTGCGTGAGCGGTAGTGATAATTTTTCAAGACACTAAAAAATAGTGATGTTTTGTGAGTGTTAAATTTGAAATGGAATGACTCATTTGCCACAAGAACAGGTTATAGGGTCAACCGTGTTTCTTGTCCCATTGCTGTGTTTACTTTTACCCCAGTGTTTTGTAATTCTGGGGTAAATGTAAACATGACATTGGGGTAAATGTGAACATTTTACGTGATTATTAGTTGGGAGAAAATAATTTAGTTTCTTCAGAATTATTGTTTGTTTTAGCTGACAATGCCTAGAAATTACAAGAAAAAGAAGCCGGAACTTCCTTACGACATCGAACACCTTAGATTGGCGGTTCAAGAAGTGCAATGTAAGAAAATGACATATCGTCAAGCAAGTTCTGCTTACAAAGTGCCCGTGTCAGTAATTTACAACAGGGTGAAAGGTAGAAAAAGCACGATGGAGCGGGTGGGACAAGGTGTCAGAGCTACCTTGGGCCCATATGTGGAGAGAGATATCGTGGAATGTTTAAAACAGCGGGCGAAAATGGGATACCCCTGTAATAAAGAAGAACTCTTGAAACTAGTGGGAGAGTATGTTAAACTGAATAATCTGAAAACTAAATTTATAAACGGTGTTCCTGGAAATGATTGGTATTATTCCTTTATGAGCAGGCACCCCAAGCTATCTTTAAAAAAGCCAGAGCCCCTCCAGAAATCCAGGAAAAATGCCAGAAAACCAGATGTAGTATACGATTTTTATGATCTACTAAAGAAAACTTTGGATGAAGGTGATCTATCCGATGGGGCATTTGTCTTCAATGCTGATGAGACCGGTTTTAATCTTGATCCCAGCAGACTCCGTGCAATTGGCGAAAAAGGGAAAGCTCTCAGTCGAATATCAGGAGGATCAGGGCGAGAATCTGTTACTGTGCTGGCCTGCGTCTCTGCAGATGGAAGCAAACTGCCACCTTTCATTGTTTTCAAAGGCGCGGCAGTGCAGGCAAGGTGGACCTCCGCAGAATGCTATCCTGGAACGCTTTATGCTGCCTCAACGAACGGTTGGATGGAGGAACCACACTTCTTCCACTGGTTCAAAGATTGTTTTATAACACACGTGAGCAATCTTAGACTTAAGTCTGAAGAAAATGAAAGTGCCCTTCTTATGTACGATGGCCATTTTTCCCATATTAGTATGAGAATTGTAGAACTTGCAATGGAAAATAATATTGAAATTATTAAATTTCCGAGTCACTTGACTGATAAGCTTCAGCCTTTAGATAAATGTGTCTTCGCACCAGTGAAAACAGCTTGGGACAAAAGATTAGTGGCCTTTGGAAAAAGTCAGCTGGGCATTGGTACAGGAAGGCTTCCCAAGAACACATTCGCTTCTCTACTTGCGGAGGTGTGGAATGAGACGCTTACGCAAGAAAATATAATATCAGGATTTATGTCAACGGGCGTTTTTCCAGTTGATCCTTCTAAATTTCCAGTTGACGAATTTAGCAAGGAAGATCTTGAGAAGTACTATGAAGAAAGGACGGCAAGGTACCAGTCATTGCCGGAAGTAAACACCACAGAAGTCATTGAAACCAGCACTACGGAAAATGACGGGGATGAAATTAATGATTTGTCGAATTTTGAAATAGATCCAGTAGCTAGAATGCAAATTCCTGACATGGGTAGTCCCGTAAAATATTCAATTGTTAAAATATTTCAGTCCTTAACTCATGCATTAACTGGACGGGAAAATGTTAATTTCAGCGTCTCTTCCAAACCTTCAACAAGTAGTCAACCAGACGTATTGAAACATGTAGCAGCAACAGCTACACAGGCGAAAGGTCAATCTACCGATTGTGTGTTTTCTGAAAGTTTAAGCTCTCTTATTTGATCTACCCAATCATGAAATGGCCAAGAAAAAGGCAGTACCTAGACTTAAACAACTCACGTATGGAGAAGTGCTGACGACTGAAATTGTTTTGGAAAGGCTTAAAGAAGCTGAAGAGAAATCAAATACAAAGAAAGGCCGAAATCAGAGAGGCCGGCCCAAAAATGAAAATCAAAAACCAGTCGTCTCCAAAACTGATGAGATGCAGGAAATAATGAACATTGAAGCACCTCGCAAGAAGACGAAAAGTAAGATAAGAAAAGTGGTCGAAACTGTGTCTGACAATGAAAGTGACGAAAGTGGGAATATTTCATTGGCTGAGAGTGGCGATAGTGAGTAGGTCGAAGAGGAGGAAGAAGAAGAAATTCACGTGGAAGAGAGAGCTGTCGAAAATATAAAGGAAGGAGACTTTATGTTGGTTCAATTTAAAGGAGGGAAGAGGAACGCCTCTATATACAGCCACGTGTGCCGTGTTCAGAATGGAGTAAATGTTCATAAAGATGAAGAAATAATGGTATTGGAATGTAAATGCGTGGACAACTCTAGAAAAACCTTTCAATTAATTGAAAATAAAGTTGCGTCAATAGAATACACTCAGATTGTAGGCCTATTGCCTATCCCATGCCTGAAAGTAATTGGAGAAAGAATTTTCTACAAATTTAAACAAAAAGTGCCAGTTTTTGAATTGTAAAATGTAACTTGTACAATGTTCTCATTTTCTCTGTTCATTGATGTATACATCTTTCAGAAATCATTGCCATTATTACCCTGTAGTTGAAAAATAAATAATTTAGTACTACTTAGTATATAATAGTATTTTTAATATCTACTTAATTATTTCTCATAGTCAAAAATGTTAAATGTTTTTAAATAGATAATGAAAATGACACCGTTTACATTTACCCCATATATGTCGAGTAAATTTAAATACTTAAAAATGCTCTGGAGTAAATGTAAACATTAAAAAAAAATCATCTTTCACTAGCATACTAAATTCTGATATGCTGGAATTTCATTAAAGGTACATGTATCTATCAAATAATACCCAAAGCATACTTGAAAGCATGTTCCAATGATTCGTACATAGAGTTAACTAAATGTGTACATCGTATCTTGAAAAAACCATTTACATTTACCCCACTTGACCCTACACTATCACCAAACTTCCAGGACAAAAAATACTAGTTATGCAGAATAACCAGGTTCACAAAACAAAAATTGTCATTCTTGCAGATTGAGAAAAACTAAGCTTGAGAAATAATCATGGCGAAAAAACTTACATTTAAAGGACTATGGTTCTTTTACCAAAAAAGACCCTGTGCTATGTTTCTTTTATCAAAATCATGGAAACTTTCAGAGCTAATAACAAGGGCAGGGACTGATTTTGTTCACAACATACACAGCAAATGGCGCCTATAAAACTCTAGCAACAGTTTTAGAATCTCAAAATCTCACTTTTTGTTCTAAAGTTGTTGTTTTTTTAACCTTCAATTCATTCTGTAAATAGCTGTAAGATACCCTATCATTCTTTTGTGTTATATCGAGTCACATCATCGAAGAAGACCTTATCACGTGTTTGGTTAAAGTTATATTGAGACCAGGAAAACCTATGTAAATAATTTTAAAAAAATGAAGATTCAGTCAAAATTTCCTGAATGAAAGGAAATAAATATTCACTATTTGTTCTCTGATTTCTGAGTTTTTTATTCATATACTTAAGTCATTATATACCTTGTCATCTCTTCTAGAGTCACCCACATTTCCCATATAGAGTGTGATTCACACGATCCATGCTAAAGTTTCTGAGTTTCTAGCTTTGGTCCCTCCTTGTCACCGCTTAGGCGAGATGAAGTTAAAAGGTGTTTGATAGAAGCATGGTGGAAATTAATTTCCACCATGAGTAGAAGCATAGACTAAGCAGGTTCCTTATGGTAGAAGAGTCTGTATGGATAGAGATAATTAAACAAAGTGGAAAAGAGGAAATAAATAAATGTAAATATCTACCAAAACCAAAATGGGTACACCACAATACCGTAAGTTATATAAGGCTGGAAATTATGTACTTATAAATTACCGAAAAAAGGTTCTTCGTTTAATTAAAACTTCAGTATACATGCAGATATGCGTGTGCGCATGCACACACACACACAAATACAAATAAATAAGAAAAATGCTATATAACACATTTGTAGACGTGATAAAACTAAAATTAAGAAATTCAAATAGTCAGTAATTATATATTAAATATATTATTATGCTTCTATTAAGTCTTTTTGTTTTTTCTTTCTTCTCTTTCTTTCGTTTAAATTCATGCAATACTTTGGGATCAGGTTTTTTTCCTGAGTTCTAATAAACTTTTAGATACACATTTCCATTAATTTAACATAATTGACAAAACATTTATTTCTTTTTAGCCTTCAATTTTTGACAGACTTTAGATTATAAAATACTGTTACATATTCACAAGATTTAGTTGATGCCTTGAACTTGTTTTAAACTGTTAGAATTGAATGACAGACACAAATAAATATCAAAAACTGCCATAAAATATTGCTCTCATAATTTTCTCAACATTTTTTATATTTAAAAATAGAGGATTTATTATCTCATTTAATGGTAGTGAAACTTGTCCTGATATTCATTGATTCTTCAATAAATATTCTTTCTTATCAGGTTTATTTTCTTACACATATATGTATAATTATTTTTACGTTATTTCATAGATAAAGAGCTAAGCACCTAATATTCGGTAGAAAAGAGAGCAATGTTTCCAGACCCCCTAGAGATGGTTGAGGGCTCATTAAGAAGCCCACTGTTAATTTTGGCTTAAGGGGAGGGTGGACTTATGGGCGAAGTAAAAATATCTGTTGTAATAAAATTAGTTGTTAAATGTTTTATTTAATTTCTTCATAGAATGTCCTGTTATAGTAAGTGTTTTACTTAGTCATACATAAAAATTCAAGAAAATTTACAAGGATTGTTCTACCTCTGCATCAAATCATATCTGCAAACTTCTGAAGGAACAGTGAACAACAGATGTGATAAAAAACGCAAGTCGCACATCAGTTCAATATTACTGATCCCTCTGATCTCTACGATCCCTCTCATTCCTACGATCTCTTTGATCCCTCTGATCCCTGTTTTCCGTGTTGTTAAAAAACATGACAAATAAAGAGCTTATTACAAGAGCACCCAATCCTATGACAATTGGACTCACACCTACTCCAATTGCTTGCTGAATAGTTTCACCTACTTCATTTATTTGCTGAATAATTTCATCTACTGCATCTTCCTGCACAGTTTCAGAGTGAAGTTCAGTTTCTTCACTGGATGAAAAGCTCTGGGTTTCAATTGAACTGAAAAAACACTCTATTTTAGTTTTGGCTTCTTCAATGAGAAAGAATTATGTGAATGCACAAGACATGCTTCTAAGAATTAAAAGCAGAAGTTAAAAACCTAAATTACCTTCTTTTAATTCTTCAAAGCAGAAAGAATTCTGAAAGACCAGGCATCTTATTTCTTAATACACTGTACCAGTAACAATGACATAATTTCCAGCAATGCTATTCTAATGCTGACTTTTTTCAAAAAATTGAGTTGAAAGTCACTTCTTTTAAAAAACATAGAGGATTGAGTCACTTGGATCCACTTTGTTGAGAGCGGTAATCTCTTAGCATATTAAAAATATTGAGATAACAGTAAAACAGTAAATTTTGAGGAAAATTTGACCAGCCCGAATCAAATCTAGGCAATAGTTTTGTTACCCTGCCAATGAAACTAAGGTAATTTAGGTTTTTAATTTTTAAATTATCCATTGTTATCAATATTGTGATGAACTTGTAAGGTTTAGACTGGTTTATTGAATCCAATATAACTTTTCTTGCTGCTGGGGTGTATCTGGTCCTTTGATTTTTCCTTGGCCTACTAGGTTCTCCTTTTCCTCCTGAATTAGATTTCAGGATCTGTTTTGGTTATCTACAAGTATCTGAATTCATTCTTCTTACATGTTCTTGCTCCTTCCTTTATGTCTTCATTTTTTTCCCCCTTTTCTTTCTTGACACTCCATATCAAGTATAATTTTTTATATTCATCTGGGCTTCTTTTGAATCTACTTCTTTCTCTTTATTTTAAGATTCGCGTTTTGCTTCCATATAATACGATTGGTTTCACTGCTATGTTGTGAAGTCTAATTTTTGTTTCATTGGTCATGTTTTGAAATTTGCCTTTTATTGTTCCATTGATACTATTGTGTCTTATCAATTTTACATCAATGTTTTTTTCCTTAAAGATATTTTATTTCCTAAGTAAGTGGAGGTTGTTACTTGTTCTTTTTTAATCTTCAAATACTATTTTAGTTTTGTAGTGTTCTTTTCTGTTGAATCACATTGCTTTTGTTTTAACTATGGAAAATTTTGTGGCATATGCTTTGCTAATTGAATTCATTGTGAAGGCTGCTTTTTGTAATGTTGCTAACATTACTTTATCCTCTGTATAGATGATTATTTTTTTTCTTTCTTTTTCTTCTCCTTTTCGTGACTCAGTGGCTCACATAGACATTGAACAGGAGTGGCAATCCTTGTTAGAGATTGATTCTTCCGTCCTCATTAATTGATCCAATGAGATTCTTTTGTCTGTATTTCAGATTTTGATTTCTGATTTCTACAGATTTGGCTTCTAATAGGTGTCTATCAATGTTTCCCTTGGTATACGATTTCCAACAGTTTGTTTCCATTCACTCTATCTTTTTTTTTCATCTTCTTTTAAAATATTTAGATATGCTTCAAATGCTATCTATTTAAATCTTAATACCAAACACTAAAAGATCTATAGTTATGCTAAAATGCTACTTTCCTATTGTGATATGAATGTAATATTAATCATAATTGTTTATATGTATTTATATATTCTTAAATGGTTGTAACCCTTACATGAGCAAACAGACACAAAGAAGCTTTCAATATTGAAAGAAAAAATTACAAGTTTGAACTATTGAAAACTACAACTGCACAATACAAGGACACAAAATACCAAAATGACATATATACAAGTCATATCGCAATAGCATAAAATAACATTCTTCACACTTATAAATTGTAATGTTCAAGAACATATGCAACATACCTGACAAAGGTTGGATATAAAGTCTCAATGTATTTGGGATTATTATTTTCAATGTTTCTATCAATGTTCTTAATAATACGTTCAAGTCTATTTCCAATTTTCTGAATCTCATACACATGAACAGATGAAGAATTTATAAGATTAAGGTTTTTATCCCAAAAGAATGGAATAGATTGTTTAACTTTCAGATAATCTCTTAATGTTTTCAGCATCTGAGGTATAAAAAAAGAAAAAATTCAGAAAAACCTTTTAATACAAATTCAAATTTTTATTTAACTTAACTAAATTGCATACTGACATCCATAAAGACAACTCCAATACCAGAATTCCAGTAATGTTCATCCCTTTCTGTTAAGCTCCATAAGCACATTGTCTTTAGAAAGTAACTTTTCAACCACTGCCAATCTTCTTCATCTCGCAGCAACTGCAAAAGTAAAGAAAAGTCTGTGTAATGAACAATTTTTTAATTCAGATTAAGTTGCAAAACTAAAAAGAAAGAAAGAAAGAAAGAAAGAAAGAAAGAAAGAAAGAAAGAAAGAAAGAAAGGCAAAAAAATCCCACGATGCTGAACATAGAATCAAAAGAATTTGTTTAAAATATTTTAAATTATATACTGGTATAAAAAAATGTTACCTTCATCAATTTTAAAGCATTCTTCAGATGATTTTTATTATTCAAAAGTGATTTTTCTTGATTATAGAAAGACATTCTCCAGAAAGTTCCAGTATTTCCATTTTGATCAATAAGATCATTTGGTTTTGGAACAACACACCATTGCTTCAAATTCATATGATTTTCAAACATGCAATTAAAAATAATTACAATCTTACATTTCCATTTTCTATTTATTCTGAATATATTTTATTTACAAATGAATGTACCTTACCTCAGCATAACTGTTGTTTGTAATTATTGGTTGCCTTACTGGTGGCATGGGCCATTGACTAGAATCCAAAACAAATACAGGCACCAAATCCACAGTGAAAATATTTTGTTCATATTCCACATAGAGAGTCATTGCAGGCCCAGATGTTTTGAAGCAAATCTGAAATTACACAATTAATTTATACAGCAAAACTAGGTATAATGGAAGCATAATTACATTCTTAACAGCGAAGATAATTATTTAAATTATATCCTAATAATAAATAAGGCAGTAAAATTCAAAATCATTTTAGTTTCTTTAACTGATTACAATTTTGTACATTACATAAATAAAATCGGAGCATTTGTCTATGATTTGAAAATAACTGTCTTGATATTATCTCATACACTTATTTAAATGATAGAGAAAACTAAACAAAATTTGATGGGCAATAATCATACAAACATTTAGTGTTTGTATGATTTTTGTCCGTCTGTTTGTTCAGGCAAACCTTTAATTGTATAGAAATAATTATCCATGAGAAAAGGTTCTAGTTATTTAAACATGTGTATCGATTTTAAATCATAGACTTTTGTTGATGATTTTTAATCGTTTCCCTTAATCCATTGAGCAAATGCCAAAGTGGGTCCTTGCTTTGTTTCTGGACACAAATGTAGCTTCACTGTGTGTTGCGGCGGTGTCCGCCACATCGAAACGCGCGCCAGAAAGTTGGCGCCGCGTGACGTCGGCGAGGTTTAGCGGAGCAGCAGACCAGCGAGTGAGCTGGCCAGCCAGGAGCGAGCAGCCGGCGCTGGAAGCCTCTGCTAGGAAGGGAGGCTACGGCGCGTGGGACAAATATAGTCGGCGGCCGTCCGTGGAACGGCAGTATGCATGCGAGGTTTTCGCCGCCGCTCCCTCTTCTACTCTGCGCCTCATTCGGGTTGCAGAGAACAGAGCGGCGTGTCTCGCGGCGCGCCCGCATCTCTCAAATCCCCGACCCGACCGCACTCCTCGCTCTTCGCTTGTGTTAATGTCTATGTCTATGTGTTAAGGCCCATTCACAATGCAATCACAAACATAAGCATAACACATAGACATAGACATTAACACAAGCGAAGAGTTGGCGTGTTCACAATGTCGAACATAAACATAGGCAAAATAAGAATTTCTATTGGCTATGAGATGCAGCACACGAATCGACACGAATAGTTCGCATATCGACTTCGATACTCGATTTTGAGTTAACGAACTGTGATTGGCCATGGATTGGCTCATTCCTTATGTCTGACATAAGCATAAGCACAGAAGCTTGAAGCTTGCAAGCTCTTAAGTTAACGTCTTACGTGTTATGCTTATGCGAACGCATTGTGAATGAGTCCACTTGTAGACGTAGTCCTAACTTTTATGTTAACGCCATGCTTATGCTTATGTTTGCATTGTGAATGGGCCTTTATGCTTATGTTTGTGATTGCATTGTGAATGGGCCTTAACGCTGACGTGTTCAGAGTTCTGGGCGTGCGCAATCAGTTCCCGGCGGAGCTGCAGAAGCGGGCGGAAACGGCGCTCGCTAGGGCGCTGAGGCCTTCCGCTCCGCGCATCCTGCGCGAGACCGGCGCAGCGGCGAACAGCGGCGTGCACAGGGCCTTCCATAGAAGAAAAGGCCCAAAGCACGTCGCCTTCTCCTTCCGCGCACTTCCCCCGCACAAGCTCTGTGAGCTGTGCGACGCGGGGGAGCAGATAGTGCATGGGAGGCGGTCGCCGCTCACTGATGCCGGAATCCGCGAGGGAGGCGCGGAATTGCGCTCAGCCGGGTCTGAACCGCCAGGCCCTGAAAACTTCGCGGCGCCACGGACGCCTGAGTAAAGTCGGCGCCGTGGCGTAATTAATTAAAGTGTACAAAGTGTAAATAGTGAAATGCAGTGGTGTGTGGTATGAATGAGTGAGCAAATGTGTTGTACATATAAATTTAAGTATGAATGAGTGTGTAAATGTAAAAAAAAAACAACTAAAAAACAAGGGAAATACACGAACACTATTGAGAATTTTAATTTGTCATATATTTAATAAACTTTATATTTTTAAAACTCACTGCCTAAAGTGGCCATGGCTTAGTGGCCTTGTTTAAGTTAAAAGCTCTCATTTTCGCTCCATAAGCGTAACAGCTGGAGCTTATGTAACTCTTATATTGAATAAATTCCCGCCTCACAAAGGTTATTGGCGAGGGGAAAAAATAAAAAAAGGAACGGCAGAACTAAGTGAACGGTGAATTAGAGTGCCTCGCGGTTTGTATAGTGCAGTTAGTGTTGACCTGGCAGTGCGATATTGGTTTCTTCTTATTTGGATGTTGTGACTCGGCGTGAACTTGGACATCTTTTGCACGACTGGAACTTTGGCTTTGGAATTTCGGTTTACTCTATTTGGCTCACGGAATTTTGGATGTTTTGTTGAAAGTCTGATTGACTGAGAATAAACAAAAACTTTGTTATTGTTCTGTTATTTTCAATACATAACACTATGCAGATGTTTTGTTGATCTCTCCTTTTGCTTGTGAAGAGCTAGAGATATAAGTTTCTATTTTGTTAGCAATACTACAAAATCAAATCTGTAGTTGGTTTTAAAAAATTAAATCTTTGTTTTTAGTTAATGCCTTATTTTACGTGGCGAGACTCGGGCCATCAGGCCCGCTCTTCCGTCTAACCACGCAAATTTCGCTACACTCCTTTCACCACCTAGCGGAGAAAGGAGGTATTATTTTGGGCGACGAAACAGGCGGATCTCAATTTTGCTCAGAGGCTTCATTTAGGCTTGAGGATCTTTTACATGCAATCTACTAACATGGGACAGCCGGCTTTACTTCCCCTCCGAAGGAAGGCGTACGAAGGATTTTTTCGCTCTTAAAAATCCACGGCTTCGATCGGGTTTGAACCCGCAAACTCGGGTACAACAGTCCGCTGACCATTATACCACCGAATCCGTAATTTTTTTGTTATGCAAATACGTAATCCGTTGTTTTTTGTTATGCAAATACATTTTCTATTAACATCCTCTTGCTTTCAAATGTCGCTAACCTCGGCTTTATTGACATTTTTATTCATCATTCATCTATGCTTAGTAAAATGAAGGGATTCATGAGTTCAAGAAAATGTGCCAGAGCACAGATTATTCTTCACCCCCAAAATTTGACACACAGGTTTTACAGACTTTTGGTGGAAATAAATAAAATCAGTGTTTAATGTAACTAGATTTTGAATTGCTAAATACGAGTACATACGTATTTAAAATACTTCAAATACTCAAAATACAGCAAATACAATTTTTTTTATTACTTTTCTATTGCAACAATTTATTGTAATTGTCAATTACAATAAATTACTAATAATCATAAATTTGTTTTGCAGTTTTTGAAAATTCAGAGGTTTTAATATAATCATACTATATTATTATTCAAACTTTAGTGTATCAGAGCAAAACTCGTGCTCAACAATTTATACTTTCTCACATTATTAGTAAGAGCAATGCAAATTATACTACTACATGAACTGCAAAAGTGTTTTCAACCACCAAAAAAGGTTTCTGTGGACTGAGATTCGAGCTCAAGTCCTTGGAGTAAACACATTAGTCATGTTACACCTACCTAAACTACAAGGAGTTTGATGATAATGGATTCATACTTTTTTTACTGTCCTTTGATACATATGAGGAAAAAAATTAGACCAGTTGACAAAATAGTTGTTTAAAAATTGCATATTTTTCATCCTAAATTACTCATATTTCAAAAATATTGTAAATGACTATAGTTTAAGATGGCTTTGAAAAACAGATTTCATTAAAGTAAATGATCTCGATTTTCCATATTGTAGTAGTAGGAAGACAAATTGAAAACTTTTTCAATATTAGAAAATCCAGAGATTACCACAAAATGGAGACAGACATTTTTCAAGCATCCTGTATGGTATCTGAGGACAAAGTTTAATTACATTTGGAGCCATTTTTGAGAATTTTGGAAATGTTGAGGCTTCATGTAAAATAGTACCCCCAAGAATCAAAATATCCTTTCCCAATTCGCAGGGCCTTCTGTTCAATTAGATTGATCCGAGAATATCAATTTTTGAGAAAATTATCTGAAAGGTTTTGGTAGTATTGGCCATGGGAGCCATACAGGCAGCGGGACAGACATTTTTGCCATCAACTGATTTTTCGGTATCAGGGACCCGTAGAATGTGGATTCTGATAACACAATGTGTTAGAGGAAGTAGTTTACAATATAAAGAAACAAGATTTATCTATTTTTTCGCTACCAGGATCTGACAATATGAGGTTTTGTCGCAAAATTGCTGATTTCCATTGCAATTCGTTCTTTTCTTCATACGTACAAGGCAAGGAAGTAAAATTTAAAGAAAAAAGTCGAGCTGGTTTGGGGCAAACCTTTTCTAGAAAATATTTTTTACTCCCCTGTGTACATAATATAAAATTATGAAATGCTAAAGAAAACATCTGACATCGAGATTTTAAGATAATTAGGTTTTTGAAAGTGGCGGCTTTGTTCGGCTTTGATTTCCACTGGGCACTTACATTTGACTTCAGTACATCGCAATAAGCACTATTGCTTCGACACCTTTCACACAAATAAAATTATTTTATTTAGAAAACTTCACTACCCTGGTGTTTTTGGCAATAATGAAAGATTTTTGACACACATTCGTATTCACAAGAATGTTCGCAAACCGCTGGGCGGCCAGCTGCAGCCACGGGGGACATTAAGGGACTTCCATCCAGAACGGCATCTTTACACAAAGAACTCAAAATGTACGTTTTGAATCAACAATCTTAATATCAAATGAAAACAAATTCTCCAAATATCATAAACAATGCATTGAATATCGCTAATAATTGGCTGAACTTGTGTACTTTCAATAACAAGCGAAAATCATAAAACTACGTTGCAGTGAGTTAGACAAGACAGAATATGGGTAATCCCCTGCCGCCACGCACCGCGACAGCGTCAGCTGTCTGGTTGCCCAACCAAAAGGCTGTATCTTCCCCGTGTTAAATCGAAGGACCAAGGAATAAAAGCACTAAATTTATTAATACAGCCAAGAGCGTGGTGCAATTCCTGGCAAGGCACCAGACACCGCAGAGAGCGCCAGTTGGACGCTCTTTGATTTCAAAATTATTTCATATTCAATCGATATTACTGCAATATCTTGAATAATTGATGTTTTAAAAGTAAAATGTGTATTTCTAAAATATTATGATATCTTTTTAATTTTCTGGGGGTTGTGCAACCGTGCAATCTAAGCACGAGCCGCCACTGATTTGAAGGCCTCCGATACTTAAGTTGTTAGATGTTTTTTATTCCCTCCTTCAAAACGTTTGCCTGGCCATCTATAAACAAAACTATTACCTAATACAAAAATAATTTCTCTATAAATCAATATCCACCCATTTTGGATAATTGTAACACTTACCAATTAATTCACGAATTGTGCCAATTCAGACATTAATAAATTCGGCCTCCAATCTCAGAATTTGCTGCTGCCAGGTAACAAGAAATCTGGGCTCCACGTAATCAACCCACAAAACTGCAAGATGTGACTTACTGACATAATAATGACAAACATTTCGAATGAGCCTGTATTGTAGTTGATGAGTGCAGTGAATGGTAAGTGACAATCATCAGCTCACACGTACCCATGTACCCCCCTCTCTCCCGTTCTCCGTCCTCCTCTCCATAATTAGATGACAATGCATCAAAAACGTCTTGTACCCCACATATCTGCAAACGAATGGGCAACATTTAATAAATTCAACATTTCCCACGTCAAGACTATCGTATTTACTTATGTATAGGCAATGTCCGTGTATAATGCACTTACAATATTTGACACAAAAATTTTAAGAAAAAATATGTATAAGTGAAGTTCGCTGAACAATACGGGAATCGAGCAGCCGGGAGGAAGTTCAACGTTGATGAGAAGAATGTGAGACGGTGGATCAGAGAGTTTATAAAGTTAACAAAAACAAGTCTTTAAAACATTCACTGCACGGACACTGTCTGAAACTTCATTTTCAATCTGCAGCAAGTTCTGGAATAGTGTCCTTTATTTCATCTGACGTTGGCAGGTTTCTATACCAACCTCGAAAAACCTCTGGAACAAAGCCAGTGCGACACAACTTAAGCAGGTCACGCTTCTTTAACGGATGATGATTGCCATACATTTTGGGCAAATTATCGCTTACCATGCCACGGTGCCCTTTACAACGTACAGATGTGACTTATACTCATCCCTGTGGTTATATCAGTACTTGAAATTAATTGACTGGCTGTTAACTAGCTATTGATGAGTAGCCAGTTAATAAGATCTCCATGAATATTCTCGGTTCGATTTATCATTATATCTTTAAATATGTTTCAATCCACGAAATAATTTAAAGGTTTCTTAATTAGCACAAAATTCTGGTATTCATAGTTTTTTTTGTTTAATGGGCTCTTCCTGGGTGCGGATATTGACTTTGTTAAGATAGCGTCCTCACTCTTAAACATTGTACATTTTGACGTTCTGCGTCCGTTCAAAATATTTAAATTTAGATCTATATTAGTTCAAAATTAGAACAAAATTATGTTATTTTTAGTTTTTTTTATTGCATAGGTTTTACATAGGCGGTATCGTTGACTTAACGTTAAGTTAGCGCACCCACTTTTATATATTTTTTATTTTGAAGTTTTGCATCGGTTCAAAATTTTCAATTTGGGTGTAAATTAGTTCAAAATTAGTACAACATTGTGGTATTTTTAGTTTTTTTTATTTCATGGGTTTTTCTTGTGTGGGTATGCTAACTTAACGTCAAGTTAGCGCACCCACTCTTATACATTGTTTGTTTTGATGTTCTGCGTCTGTTCAAAATTTTCAATTTGGGTACAAATTAGTTCATAATTAGTACAAAATTCTAAAATTTTCTTTTTTTGATTTCTGATAAATGGGTGTGCCTACTATACGGTCATTGGTTTAGGCGCTAGTACTGTTCACAGTCGGATAAACAGACAGACGGACGGAGGTTTTGCTTTCAATTGTTTTTTCGGCATCAAGTACCCACACAACTGTGATTCTGGCTACACCCCGTGTTAGAGGATTTTTTCTCTTAATTTAGCAACTGGATTTATCTACTTTCTCAGGGACCAATAATGAATTTTTTTCTGCCGATAATTCGCCGTTTTTTCGCGCAGCATTACTTAACTTTCTCTATACTACTTATATTAAGCCGCATATACTTACGTATAAATGAGAGTAAAAATGTCATGAAACTAAAACAAACCTTGCGCGAAGACTCATCTGGTATTTTTTTCAAGGCTTTAGCAACAACTCCCTGAAGCCAATACCGCACTTTATTTTGCATAACATATCCATTTTCATTTACCCACTTCCTAATAGTGTCACTATAACAAGAAAAATATGATAATTTTTCAGTGACCCATTACATCAAATGTCATTTATGAAAATGAAAATACCACACACTTAAATAATACTTCTCAGCACAGTTTTAAAATATTATTTATTCAATTTACCCAGATAAATATTGCAAGCGAACAAAGCCAGGACAATCTGTGTTGTAAAGAATCTGAAAAAACTAAAACAGATACAAACATAAGAGATGCAATCCAAACAAAAGAAAATTATTACAAGTACAAACTGTTCTTCAAAATAAAGTATTTAATTTTAACTTGTATGAAATGGGTGAAGAGTACATAGGTAACAGAGGAAGAGAAAAACATTGTCTACTTCTTAAAACAAACTTCTCTATTTCTTATTACATTTACTTATACTTTCTTTCATTTGAAAAGAAGAAAATGAGAAACTTAAGGGAAAATTGAAAAAAGATTGAAATGTACCTTTTGAGATCCCTTTTTAGATCCCGTTTGAGATCTAAGTTCCAAATTAAGGTCAAATTCATTAGCTTTACAAATCCGTAAATTTTCAAAATAACTTCCAGAGAAATGAAGTCGTTGAAACATAACATTAAAATCCTCATCTACTTCTTTCATGGCAGGAAGTAAACGGGATTCCAACACCTGCAGCAGAAGGTAATTAGCTAATATTTTATACATTACATGATCTTTCATATACTGCCATAAAGAAAATAATAGTTACCTCTTTGAGTTGTTTATTAACCTCCTTCATTTCATCTTCATTCAGAGACATGTATTTTGATATCTTGTGTAGAGAGAGATCAAGTTTATTGTACTTCTTGGAGTCCATGATGTGTGTAGCAAGTCTTCCTAAATGAATAACGCAAGTTTATCTATGAGCTTCCCCATTTCTCTATTGCTTTTAATGAGCCAATCAACTGATAAGTAGCTCAGGGTGTTAAATGCCAATAGAATCATTAATTTATTTAAATAGTAATTTAATTTATATTAGCAGTAGACTACTACTCTTCATATCTACGCAGAGTATCTGCATTTTGAAGAGACATTTATTAAGATTCATTAAAATGAAGTTTCCCTTTTACGTCCATTACATGTACTATTTGCAGAAAATTATTTTTACGCAATATCATAATACAATTTATGCAATATTATATTACAATTTTATGCAATTTTATTATTCTATTTGAATTCACGAAAGTGTTTCCCACATGCAATTTTTTTTCGTACACGGGAATTCAGATTCTGGTATTAAGTTCAGAAAGCGCTTCATTTGTTAGTCCAAATACCTAAGTTATCATATTAACGTTCCCAATGTTTCAAAAGCAAAGTTGAACATTACAATTTTCGAAACTTCATCTACCTAAGATATAATAATAAAGCATAGATTTTATTTACGGGAAACAAATCGAAACATGTTCGGACTCATTCGGACATGTTCCATTTTTTATAAGCGAACTTTGCTCAATTCAAAAATTGTACGGAAAAAATATGGAACCATTTTTGAGAAAAGTTTGAAAGTAACGTCGAAATTTCATGTAAAATAATTCAAAAAATTCAAATATCTGATTCCAATTCAAGCAACCGAGACATCAGCCAGATCGATTCAATATCCAATTAAGTGAAATTCTTAAGTATAGTTTACGCACTACCGTTGTTTACAGACGGACAAGGCCAAAAACACATAGAATTATCCACTTTTCAGTATGAGAGTCCCGGAAAACTAGTTTTTCTATCGAAATATCGCAGTTTTTCGTTGCAGAATTACATAACTTTCTCTATACAACATAGTAGTACGAGATAAAGTTAAAACGGGGTAAATAGTGTCGGTTCCTAGGGGTAGGCGGGGTAGGTAGGGTAGGCAGGGAAGGCGGGGAGGCACTACCTACCCAGACCAGTTTAATACATTTCCATAATAATAATAATAATAATAATAATAATAATAATAATAATAATAATAATAATAATAATAAACCAGAGTTGCTACAATAGCACGTACTTTCTCACGATATTGTTAATAGCTATGTAATATTATAATATAATGATTTCTGTCTTACATTTCAACAAGCATTTGAAAATTCTTAAACCAACGAAGTGTGAAAAATACATATATATTTTTAAATCAAATGCTTAAACGAAAACAGCTTTCTGCAATTAAATTCGGTGTATTCTTGTTCCACATAAATGTACCAACGATGCACGATGCGTATTTTAACCGTAAATAAAATTAATAGTTTACATTAACGCGAACGGAAGGTAACCGCCATTATCGCCTTCAAGATACACATTCTGCCAATTAGCATTGTTGATACCGCAAGCAAGAAAATGAAAATAGATAAGAAAATCTAATTTTAAATATGTTTTTTTAATTTTATATATTTTATTATTATTTTATATTAAATATATTTACATATTTTTTAAATATATTTTTAATACTACACGCACTATTGCACGAAACAAGAAAATTTCCAAAAAAAGTGTACATGACATTCATGAAAGAAGTAATTATGGACAACAAATTTCATTTGGAAGAAAAATTTGTATCTTCAATTTTGTAGTTGAAAGAATACGCTGAAGAAAATTCAAACTTTCCCAGTTTTCGAAAATTCAGGGTTAACTATGAAAATAGCACCTCCGCTACCTTTATAAGTGTATTTTACTCTATTCTTACAATAATTTTAAACTACAATAAAAAATTTGGAGCTGTTTTTGAGAAAATTTTGACAATGTCCCAAGGTCTTCGTGTAAATTACCCCCAAATTTCAAGGAACGTATTTGAAAATTTCAAAGCTTCAACTACATCCAGTTGGATGAGAGTTTCTTCAGTTTGAAAAAAAAAAAACTACGTATAGTTTAGGCACTAGTACTGTTCACGGACAGACGTTTTACTTTCAATTGGTATTTCGGCATCAAGGACGTACAAAACAGGGATTCTGGCTACACCACGTGTTCGAGAATTTTTTCTCTTAATTTACCAACTGAATTTATCCCCTTTTTCGTTTTCAGGGACCTTCAATGAATTTATTTCTGCCAAAAATTCGCCGTTTTTTCGCGTAGCATTACGTAAGTCTCTATACTACGTACATTAGTCCGTATATACATACGTATACGAGAAAGTAACTGGAGGTTCTACTGAATTGTATGGTGTGGACTGGTACTGTACAGTCTTGCCCCTCCTTGCCTGCTGCCATCTATCGCCACCCAAATTTCTCCTCTTTTCGGTTTCCAAATAGCAGAAACCAGTCCACACCATATATAATTTAATAATATTAAAGAAGACCAACATCTCATCTTAAATAGCAATTTTCATTGAAAAATTTGGAGCCGTCTTCGAGAAAACCTTGTTTTTGTAATTTTTTAGGTGGCATAGGACAAGATATTATCAGAAACACCTCAATTTTTTTCTTACACTATTTGATACGGTTAGTGCCAAACGAACCCTATGCGATGACTAACGCCATATTGTTCCATTCTTTTGTTTTTTCAAAAATTACAAAAATGTAAATTCTTTGACTTGTCTCTCACGTCGGTAATACTTCCTTTTAAGGCCATTTCTTCACAGTATTATCTTTATGAGTACATTTGCTTTAAGTAATGTCAAATAAAGTTTCTCGAAAACACAACAGTTTTCTGTAAAAATGAGCTCAAAATCCCGGATTTTCAGAAACGCTCAAACGCAATTATCTCAAAAATTGCCCCAATTTTTTTTTTCAAATTTTTATAACGGATAGTGCTTATTGTACTGTTTAGTATGAGGTTCAGTCTATTTTGGTGTATCATTATGTTTATTCAAAAAATACACAAATGTAATTTTTTTCAAACATCTCTCACACCGTTAATTTTCATATTTCCATCGATTTGAATACTTTATTGCATTTATGAAAGGAAGTGCTTCAGATGACTTCGAATTAAAGTTTTCGAAAAATCAATAGATTTCTGTGAAAATAGCTTCAAATTTCGCATTTACAAAAATGCTTAATCCCCATTTTCTTAGAAACGGCTTCAAATTTTTCAATGAAAATTTCTATTTAGGACGAGTTACACTTCTTTAATATTCTTGAAGTAATATTTCGGTTCAACTATTAAGAAAGCGAAAAGTTAAGAAAATATCCAAAAAATGTTCTTTTGGGCGACGATAGATATCATCTGGAATGAGGATGGGGCAAGACCATAAAGCCAGTCCACACCAAGGAAATTAGAAAACTTTACTACCAGAATCTCTGTGCCATTTTGTAGCACTTGTCTCTCATTCTGTAGGACTTGTGTCTCACGTCGGTAGTATTTACATTAGAGGCAATTTCTTCACATTATTATATTTATGTATATTATTAATATACATGTGCTTTAAATAATGTCAAACAATGTTTCTCGAAAATTCAAGTTTTTTGTTAAAATGAGCTTAAAAGTCCACATCAGAAACGATCAAACGCCATTTTCTGAAAAATGCCCCCAATTGTTTTCTTCAAATTTTTCCAATGCATAGTGCTAATTGCATTGTGACGTAAAGTTCCTTCATTGTATTCTTTTGTGTTTGTTTTTTTTTCAAAAATTACACAAGTGTATTTTTTTTTTCAAATAACTCTCACGCCGTTAATAAGCACATTTCCATTGATTTGTGTGCATTATTACATTAGTGAGTGGAAGTGCTTCTGATGACTTCAAATGAACTTTCTCAAAAACTCAATAGATTTCTGAGAAAAAGAGCTTCAAATTTCGCATTTACAGTAATGCTCAATTGCCATTTTCTTAAAAACGGCTACGAAATTTTTAATGAAATTTTCTATTTAAACGAGTTTTTACTCTTCTTTAATATTTTTGAAGTAATCATTCGGTTGTACTACTAGGAAAGCAAAAAGTGTAGAAATTATCAAAAAAATTAACATTGCGCGACGTTAGATGACAGCTGGCCAGAGAATGGAGCAAGACCTTAAAGCCAGACCACACCAACAATATTAGAAAAATTTGGTAGGAGAAAGTCTTTGTCATTCTGTAGCAACTCTATTACTTTCTCGTATACATACGTATATACGAAGTTATATACATAATATAGAGAAAGTTATGTAATGCTGCGGAAAATCTACTTCGAGGTTTCAACGGAAATACACGTTTTGGGGTCCCCTGACACGAAACAGTTTTTTTTTTTTTTGTTTCTTTCAAAACGTCCGTCTGTCCGTCCGTCACTGAACACTGCTACTGCCTAAACAATGCATACGATATTTACCAAATTGAAGAAGCCCCTGTGCATCTGGTTCTAGTTGAAGCTTTGAGATTTTGAAAAACTTTCTTTAAAAATTGGTGATACTTTACACGAAGCCCCCGGACATTTTCAAAATTTACTCAAAAACGGCTCCAAATATTTTTCTTTAAATTTCTTGTAAGGATAGAGTACAATACACTTATAATGGTGGCCTAGGTCCGATGTTCAGGCTTAACTCTGAATTTTCAACAATTGCAAAAGTTTGAATTTTTTTCGGCATCTTTCTTCAACTACCAAATTGATGACAGAGATTATTCCTTCAAATGAAATTTGTTGCCGATAAATAGTTCTTTCAATATGATCATATAGATTTTTTGGAAATTTTAGTAGTTTTCGAGCAACAGTGCGTGTAATATTTGCAATTTTTAAAAAATTACAAAAACAAGATTTTATGAACAAAGGCTCCTTTTTTTAAAAAAATTTTTGATAGGTATGGTGCCAAACGAACCCTATACCATGACATAAACGCTATATTGCTGTATACGTTTGTTAAAAAAAAAAAATTTTGACTCCTCTCTCACGCCGGTAATATAACGTAAAGGCGATTCCTTTACGTTATTATATTTACTAGTGAGAACCCGTCAAAATTTGACGGTGAGATCTGAGATAAATGTAAAATACTGTGCCCAGACTAATGTTCACAATATGTTGCGTTGTTTGGATCTTCAGGGTATAACGAAGATATTTTGTGATGTAGAGTTTCCAAAATTTTGAACATGTTTGCCCCATGACCAGGTGACAATGCAACATCGGCACCAAATGACACAAAAGAAAGAGCACTATTATACTGACGAATATTATTTCTAAAGTTTTTGGATGTGTCATCATTTATAAACAACTTTGATTTCTTCTGGCATATTGCTCGAAGGTAAACTTACTTTCCCATTTAAGCAATACAAAGTAAACTCGTTTGCAGAATTTCTCTCACATGGGAAGTGCAAAGCAGAACAAAACTGGCATTTCATAGACAACGACCCAACAGAGAACGAAATGACCTCACTAACACGACTTCTACGCTGACTTTCTCTTTCCCTGCGTCCACTTAATGTACGTTTGCGTCTTTTGGGGCGCGTGGGCAACGATCGACATAACCTGTGTACAACTTCACTACTTAAGTACAACCGAGCAAAACCGACGGTCCGAATGTTCTCTACAAAATACACCACAAAAGCAAATACATGCCAACTATCAACGCCACAATGCAATTATTACACTGAAACAAAACTTGACGAATTGTAAATAAATCTCAACAATCAAAACAAAACATCTAGCAGCGCCATCATGGAGGAGATTTGGAAGAAAACAATTGACTATTGATAAGCGTACTATTAAAGAATGATTTAATTAATTAATTTTCACCGTAAATGTTGGTGAATCAACACTAACAGTATCTGATAACACATCTAGAGACCATGTTCTTTCATTTAAAGGAAAAAACACTACAATCGGTTCAGTAGAAGCTCTAAACGAAGCCATGGCAGAATACCTTATTTTTTTAAATATATAGATGAGTACATGTGCTTGAAATAATATCAAATAAAGTTTCTCGAAAACTCAACAGTTTTCTATAAAAATTAGTTAAAAATTGCGCATTATCAGAAACGCTCAAATCCATTTTCTCAAAAATGGTTCCAAATTTTTTCTTCAAATTTTTCTAATAGATAGTACTAATTGCACTATTAATATGTCGTAAAGTTCATTTGGTATATTCATTTGTTTTTTTAATATTACACCAATGTAATTTTTTTCGATGTCTCTCACGCTGTTAATATGCACATTTCCATCGATTTACAGTATTATATTTCTGAGTGGAAGTGCTTCAAATGAAGATTTTCGAAAACTCAATAGATTCCTCTTAAACAGAGCTTCAAATTTCGCATTTACAGTAGTGGTTCATCGCCATTTCTTAAAACGGCTTCAACTTTTTAAATGAAAATTTCTACTTAGGAGGAGTTTTTACTCTTCTTTAATATTCTTAAAGTAATAATTCGGAGGATAGCAAAAAAGTGAGAAAATGTAAAAAAAAAGTACTTTGGGCGACGATAGATGGCATCTGGCCAGAGATTGGAGCAATACCTCAAAGCCAGTTCCCAAGGAAAGTAGAAAAAAATATTACGAGCAAATCTGTGCCATTCTGTAGCACCTTTAGTTTCCGGGTCAATGACCCCCATCTCGATCGGGTTTTATCCAGTTTTCCTGATCCATTGCGCAAATGCTGAGACGGCCCCTTGATTTGCTTCTAGACGTAAATATAGCTTCACTATGCGCACGTTTTTTGTGCTCTCGTTTTGCTTGTAGTGGTAGTAGAGCTGAGGAGGAGTTTCTATTTTGTTAGCAATACAGAAAAATCAAATTTGCAGCTCGTTTACCAAATCAAATAAGTTTTCTATAATTCAGGAACGAAAATATCTAGTTTTTGAAATGTTAAATTCGCGCTTTTTAAAGTTGTTGTTGTTATTATTATTGTTATTATTATTATTATTGTTATTATTATTAATTTAAAAAATCAACTTTTTTACATCTTTCAACTATTAATAGTTAAATTGTTGAGAAGGGATTCTGAAACTCAAGAAAGCGTGCGCACATGATTTTCTCTCCCATACGTCACATACAGTTTTTACTGTTTTTTTTTACTAAATAAATATCTAAATTAATGAAATAGTACATACAGGTGTCCCACCAACTTCGCAAGACAAAAAAAATCCTCGGAGAACAGTAATGGATCCAAAGGATTGAAAAATAATTAATTTAATTTTAATTGTAATTTATTATAAAAATGTCGAAATTCATTATATTTTTACTCTATTCTACAATAGGTATTCTTAATGTACTGATGTATTTTCTATTACGCAAACTGCAAACCTTCATTGACATTTGCTCAGAATGCCGCGATAGATATTTAAAAAGTTCAATGTTGAACGGCAAGATAGTGACGGCGATAGATAGAAGTGTAGATAATGCGGTTTTATTTACAGTCAAGCTTGTGTTATACATTTACAAATTAGCCTTTCAGAAATGATTTGAAACCTATTTGATAACCATATTTTTAGTCCGTGTTGTGAGGTATAGAACATGCATATTTTCAAAGAAAGGTCACTTATCAATGCATATTTCAACATTTCACCAGCAATACATTATAGTCTTTCAAAATTGCAACGAGTATAAAGCAAAACAGTAGAACGTCGACTATCCGTTTTTTAAATAAAAAAATAGGTTATATTCTTGGGTAAACATTTTGTGAGTTAAAGTAAACAAGGGATTCCAAAACTTATCTCGCGGATCTCGCTAAAACGGATTTATATTATATTTTTACATAATAAACACGTTGCTGTTTCTCGGCTTTAGAACGTTCAAGGGGTCATTTTACTATTTTAAATGTTTATTATATTAGATGAATTTGGCTACACTAGGTTATAAAAAGTTTTGAAAAAGATACACTGAATCACAATATTATAAAGTTAGTTTTATTTTCCTGCGCTTCATTTGTGGCGGTGTCAATATACCGCGGTATAAGGCGGTAATAATTAACTTAATATTACAAATCGTAGAACATTAGTAATTTCATTACTAATGTTATATATATGTACAACCAGGAAAGACTCTTCGCAGTGGTGCCTTGCTGGTGAGAGAGTTACAAACGCAAATATGTTGATAGCACGAGCTGCAGTTCGAAAACTTAAATCCAAGATGCAGCGAAAGAGAAAGTATTCTAATGCTTGAGCGATAACCGCGATTTTTCTATAGAAAACCGTATTGTGGGACCTCTATACTGGAAAAACATAATTCCTGCTATACGTAGTAAATAATTTCCTCTAAGTTGTATATTCAAAATCCACATTTTTTGGGTCCTTGATGCGGAAAAATTGGTTTACAGAAACCAATCTGTCTGTCCGTCAGTCAATAACAATGGTGACTAAACCGTTGGCAGGATTATCATCAAAATTCATACTATTCCTCGATCGATCTGGCTGATGTAGAATTAGAACTGGGAATTTTTATTTTTTGGGGGTACTTTACCTGAAGTTACGACATTTTCAAAATTTTTATAAAAAGTGGCTTCAAATGTTTAATCCGCCCCCCCCCCAATAGAAATAACACGTAAATACATTTTTTTAAATGGTGCATGTCTCATTTTCATTGAACACTGAACTTTCGAATTACGCGAATAACGAGAAAAAAATTATAATTGATACTTACCGGCTCAAACTGCGCTCTTCGGTGCTTGTTGCGAGGCAGATAAAGAATGATTACAGGTGAAGCGCGCTTGACTGAAGTGAAGAGGAAGAGCGAAAAATGAATCGCAACGAACGCGCTTGATATTATACGTAGCTAGTGACGGAGCCTAATGACAGATATGTGATTCCCCGAGCAGCTAGGCTATCAGGCATTCGGCGAGTGCAAGGTGTAAAGGTATGGATTGCTACTCCGACGCACCGATTTTTGCTCGTTCTACGCGGCACCAGTTTGCGTCATGAACCACGTGACCATAGCCATATACTATACATTATGTACTCGCCGACCGCAGCACAGGCACTTCGTTTGAAAAGCCAGACCAGACGCTGACCGCCATGTTGCGTCGAGAGCGCGTAGTGCTGAGAAACATTTTGAAAGTCGTACAGTGACAATTTTCAACGGAAGCACACCAAAAATAACACGATGGTGTAAAAAAATGCAACATTTAAAAGAAATGCTTCATAAATGTGTTTCAATGTCTTGTAACGAGGTGATAATTTTGGTATCTGGCTGCATTTAAATTCCCGGTAAACTGTGACGGAAACTGGTTCGTGAAGCACATTGGCTGAAGTCGGATACTCACGTAGATGATCCACAGTCTAATACCAGTTAACTGTTTTAGAATGTAGCTCACCTATGTCTTTCCATTCGAGTAGGAGGTTGCCATTGATGTATTTCGATTCATCGAATTGTCTCATTCAATGCAGAATTTAATGCCCTACAACTTTTAAAAAGCCTATGTTTTCGATATTGTGAGTTTGTTATGAGATAACCGCAAAAATACCCCTTCTCGGGGGTACATTTTTACTTCCTACCACTGAAGCACAACTCCGCCGAAGGGGAAAACCTAGAATAGTCATATTGGGCTACAAATGAAACCATTAAAGCAATAAAACCTTTTGTTTCAATCATTTCCAACTCGTCTATTTTGAGGTTTTATTCTACTGGACTATCATTCAGATCATTGATTTAGTATGTAAGAACTCATAACGCACGCAACTGGTAATAGTTCTTTATTGCCATGTTTATCTCGTGTATTGTTGCGAAAGTGCTAGCTTTTTCTTGAAGTTGGGAGTAAATGTTCCACGAAGAAAAATCGTAGTATCGAAACTGTAACGCGATAATTAGAATCCAACAATATTCGTGCGAAAAGATGAGTCTTGACTCTAACGTCCGTAGTAGGTTCTGTCCCACCTAGATGCTTGTAGCATTGTTTCAGATTTTGGGAGTCAGTTCAGTTATGCACACATTGATTGCACAGAGTTAGCGGTCAAGCAAGATAACACGAAAGAATTAAGATATAGACGTGATATGACGGACTGGGAATGCTCCCAAATCACAACACGCATGCCCCGCGCCATCTTTCGATTAGGAGGGGCCCTGAGGCTCTTTTTTAAATTTGTTGCGCCTTTGTTATAACGCAACGCGTCTCATAACCCCGATTGGGCTTTGCGCGCTTAGGAGTTATTTTCCGTTTCTTTTTAAAGTCATTGTCTTTGAGAGTAAGTTCGTTAGTCGTCAAGAGGACCGCCAGGTAGCATCTCCGCGTACGCGTCTCTCTCTTGCGCGCTCCTACGTCACTACCCAGCGGCCAGAATTGGGAAGGAATTAGGACAGGGGTAGGGTTCAGGACACTTCACAGGGGTTGGACTAGCCCTTGTGAAACGGCTAAACTCGTTTTGTTGAAACAAATTTCGCATGAGATTGTCCGGGAATCGAACCGTACCTCCTTGGTGGGACTTCGCTCCAGAGGCTCTCAAAGATTTGATGCCTCTGGACTCTTCAGACAAAAGAGGAGACCTGAGACTCTTCTTTTGTCTAAAAAAATTGTCATTTTTTCATAATTTATTCTGAAAAGTTAACATAAACATTACGATGAGTTAATCCTTCATTTTATGGGAATCACATGAAATTCAAAATGATCATTAGAGGGATGGGATTAAAATCCCATTTGGGTTAAGATTATTTTATATTGCTTTTACAACTTCCGATTAAAGAACAAGGATTCATTAGAGGAACTATTTATTTTTTATCATCAGCGGGGCCCCCTTAATCATGGGGGCCCGAGGCACAAGCGTCGTCAGCCTGCGCCCAACGCCAGGGCACATACCTGACACAGAATTCGAACCCACAACCTTAGTGCCGCCTTCTTGGGTGCACTTGCCCCAAGCTCCTGTGCCATCAAGATTGTTGATATTACCGTCTTATTGGTAATGATTATGTAAAATAATAATTGTATTGACAGCTACGGAACACTTCTAATAAATCCTGTATACTCTGCAATGAGTCATTAAACTGTGTAAAACACATTCTGTCTATTATCTAGTTTCTTCTAAAATCCACTTCATAATTAATATTGAACTCTGACGCAAATAAGTGGCTGATGTGCTTTGCTAAAAAAGAGCTAAATCTATGAATCTCAAAGAAATTCAACACCATTCAGAGCCAACATAACATTTGAATGTTTCTTTAGCTTTACAATCTTTCAAACTCACACTTGTTAATATTTTTTTCAAAAGTAAATACAGTATTTGTTTATGTATTAGCCGCACTTTTTTTTCGAAAAGTAACTCGTGAAATGGGGAGTGCGGTACATACACGAGATAACTGAAAAAAATCATTGAAAGAAAAACAAAAATGTCGAAAATAACATTTATTTTCCACAAATGTACGAAATATGTATGTTAAAGTTAAAGTTGCTCCCGAATTCACTCCCATTCCCCTATTGATTCGTTGTCACGTTTAAACGTTTGGCGAGCAGGTCGCCTGAAACCCGTGCCCACGCATCCCATGGCATGTCAATCACCGTGACCTCGAGACGGCCGGTCGGAGATGTGGGGGGTTCGAACCGCCCACGTACGGTACAAACGTCGCACGTGCGCTTCGAATGGCAGGTTAAAGGCCCATTCACAATGCAATCACAAACATAAGCATAACACACAGACATAGACATTAACACAAGCGAAGAGTTGGCGTATTCACAATGTCGAACATAAACACAGGCAAAATAAGAGTTTCTATTGGCTATGAGACGCAGCCCATGAATCGACACGAATAGTTCGCCTATCGACTTCGATACGCGATTTTGAGTTAACGAACTGTGATTGGCTCATTCCTTATGTCTGACATAAGCATAGCACAGAAGCTTGAAGCTTGCAAGCTCTTAAGTTAATGTCTTACGTGTTATGCTTATGCGAACGCATTGTGAATGAGTCCACTTGTAGACGTACTCCTAACTTTTATGTTAACGCCATGCTTATGCTTATGTTTGCATTGTGAATGGGCCTTAATAGCCACTTCTAACGGTTGCAGCATCCCGGTCATGCCGCCTGATATCACTACTAAATCCCCATTGTTCTCCTTCAGTTTACTTCTTAACCTCTCGGATGTGTGAGCACGGAAGCTGTCCAAAATAGCCTGGACCGTTGTTTCAGCAGCGCACCAGGCCGCTGCAACCCCACATACTTCATCCAGCCTATTTTCCTGGACACATCCTATTTTCGCGGGGGGAAATTTCTCCTTCGACATGATTTTCCTTCTGAAAATCACGTATGGCGACAACTTGCGCCCGACCGCCCTTATCGCCAGCACGTTGGTGCTGTGTTGCTTCTCTAGTCCCGTAGTTCTTATGGGAACACTTCTCACGACTGCATATCGAATAACTAGTGGTGCTACAACAGCACATACTTTCTCGCGTTATTGGAAACAGCTACATAATATTGAAATATTGCATTTTTTGCGCTAATAATACCTCAGCTTTTACTTGAAAACGTCCAATTCAAACAAAGCGCCTGAGATGCATATCTCACTTCGATAGATAGGAGCTGCAATCATTTATTACTTTGATAAATGAAACAAACAGGAATGCATTTGACTTTTACAGTTTTCGCAGCAAATTATATAGAAGCGAGCAACGCACTGTCACCAGCGCGGCGTTGTCAAAACTATGAGCGTTCGCTTAGGGAATAATAGCAATTCTTGGCAAAAACGCTTATTTCCATATTTATTCAGATTTCATCTTGTTTATCGGTTTATCATAGTACATAATACACGGCTGATAAGTGACTCCAATACTAGTAAACTTAATATATAACATATAACATTACTAATATTCTACGATTTGTAATATTAAGTTAATTTACTACCGCCTTTTTGTATTGATCCTGCCTCAAAAGAAGCGCAGGAAAATAAAACTAAGGTAGTACAGGTATGTTCGTTAGAACGACTACCATGACGTACCCCTAACAAATACTTTAAATGAAAGTAAATCTCTGTTCTTCAAGACGGTAAGAATCAATTAGGCCCTTACTGGCCTTATTTTTGAATAAAATAAGTTTAAAATAGTACAGGCTCTAATGGAAAAACTTTCGCGGGCATAGGTTTCTTTAAGTTGTTGAAGTTATTCGGTTAATGTACCTTTTTCTTTTATTCAATTTACAGTAATTGTTTCAAGGAATCGGATGATATTAAATGTAACACATCTCACTGGGCATTCTGAGGAATAATTTATATTTTTTTAAAAGCTGTGAAATTCATGGCAAATGAAGCTCTGGCTCTCGTCCTAGTAGTTACGTTGTACAAATCGTGCTATTGTCAGCAGTGTTTCTCTTAGGGCACGAAAGAAAACAATCATCAATATCAAATAGGTTTTGAATGATTTCCAAAAGATTTATTTGGAAACACGACTAAATAAAACAGCTATACCTTATCACTTCAACCAACTCGACGTTCAACAACGAGCTTCTCAATATCGAATGCGGCATTGATGCGCAAATTTCAATTGAATCGATGAATGGAAAAACCGTATAACTCCAATATTTACATTTTTAATGGAGATAGATAAAATCACTTTTCAATGTGGCCCTTAATGAGTTGAACAACATTACAACCAACACAATGTGTTCGCATTTACGAGGTCACTTATTATTGTATTGAGTGGAATCCATTCAATACTGTATGTTCTCCTTCTTGCCGCTAGAGTTCGACATACTTGTATGTAATCGACTCTACAGACCTGCAATATGAATATTGGATGAAATGATCATTGTTGTTGTTGGTCACTTTCAAGAAGCAATGGTAGTTACGTATCTAATAATCAAAATCTTCATAATTTTCATATTCGTGTTCGCGGACACTCCGTTCTATACGATGTAACGGAGCCTTCGGAAACGTCAAACGAGTCACAAGACATGATGGAATTAAGATTATGAGCATATGATTGTAAACAGTCGCAAATTAAAACCATTTACAGTACAAGTAATGAAATATACGGATATAACGGACTTCCAAAGCTGGTGCCAAATTACTATAAAAAAATTTGCAAATCAACTGCTCAAGAAAATAATGAAAACTCGGTTTCATATTTTCGGAGGACTAGTCACAAAAATCATTGAAACTGTTCAAGACTCACGTCACTCCAACTTTTCCAAACGAACCAGCCTACAAGAAACCATAACCAATCAATGTGAAGAAGATCAATGATATAAGAAAGGCCTTGAAGTACACGAGTGGCTAAATCTTGCAGTTTCACCATCATTGGGTCTTGGGAGACAAGCAATGAAGATCAACATAAATCATAATGAAATCATTACAGTTCTAAGCTATATTGTGTAAAAATTCATTAATAAAGGAATTTATAATAATATTAGTTACTTTCTTTTAATTAGTTCAACAAATATTGAGTGGAAAAACCGAATAAGTCCAAGATCTATTTTTGGTTGTATAGCTTTTCGGGATGCACATAATGAAACTTGTCTGGCAAATTCTTGTCATTCCTTACAACTTCTCTGTGCAATTGATTGTTGTAAAATGTACATGTTTTACGCAAAACATATTTTTGTGTTTTTCACAAAACAAGGATTTTGGAATTGAACTGTTTTTCCAGTCACCAATTCAATTAAGCATTGAGAATTGCTTGAAAGAAAATAGATTAGAAAGTAAAAGTGCGAGCAAGTAAAAATATAATTAATATTTGCATTTTCAATAGTAAATTATAACTAAAAATTAATTATTCTTCATATTCTTTATTCAACTTTTCTCGTGACGTGTAGTTGATGTGTCACCTGTATTTCATTAATTTCAAGCAGAAATTACGCTATTCGTTTCTTCAAAAAATTGTGTATGACCTTTTTAGAGCTGATTTGTACAACAGACTTGGTCTGGGGCAAAAATCTCTATCTTCAATTTCATAGATTTGATTTTTTTTGCAATAAAAAAAGAGCAATAGGACTAGGTCCATATATTTTTACCGTTCCTTGTTACTAGGGAACGGAATTATATTGTTATAAAAAAAAAGCAAAATATGTACGTACATATGTATTTTTTCAATATATGTAAGAAAAACTGTAAAATATGTAAAATAAAAATTAGTTATAGTATTTAAAATGGGTATAAACAAAAATTTTCCGAGTAAATAACGTCGTCGATCAGCTTTTAACAAAAGATTCAGAGCGTCTGGAAGAAAGCTCTACCTCTACAAACGTAATTGTATAGTTGTTTCTACTACACGTAAGAATTGTATGTGAAATTAAAAGCGTTCGCTGTATGTACAATGTTTACGAGTAGCCGGTGCTCAAGTGAAAAGTAGTATCATGTAGCGAGTGATGGATGCGGGAGGGGGAGGAGGGTTAAAGGGACCCCCCTCCAAGTCCTCTAACGCGAATAGACAATGACCTTTAAATAGTATTTGGTAGTTTTCGAGAGTTACGAACTGGCTCTTAGAAACATGAGCAAGGGCGTGGTTGAAATTACTTCTGAATCACAACCACCCGCTCATCCTCGATTCCAAGAAGCAGGGAGTGGGGACGGTGAGTTTGACAATTCACGGCGAAGTTCCGCAGGCCATAGAAGCGTGGCACAATTACATTGCTTTTTAACAAAGATTATTCTAGTAACATATATTGAAAAAATTAAATGTTCTGTTTCAAATGTTTAAATATATTAAAATGTAACTAAATATGTAGTTTTAAATAAAAAATATGTGAAAATATGTAATAACAAAATATGTAAAAATATGTGAAATAAAAATGGCTCCAATTCGTTTGGAATATGCTGTAAACTCTTAAAACTTTGTTGAATACGGGTATCTTGTTTCTGTAAAAATATGTGAAAATCCGTTCCCTATACGTATTACCAAGGGGTGGGTTTTGATGACATAAAACATCACCCAAAATGATCAATAAAATGCTCTTAAAATTATTTTAAAATGCCCTAAAAGTAAAGAAAAATTAAGTAAAAATGTTTATCAAAATCAGTTAGGATGAACAAATCAAGCTCTTCGATATGTTACTGATGTAATCGAGGCTTTTTCTATTCGTTCAAGTGAACTCGGCTTTCAACCTTTTGGTTTAGACTGTTCGTTACCAGAAAATCTCCGTCTTCAGTTATCCCAAAATCGACTGAACCGCCAGTGACGCAGACGGGCGTCACAGGAACCTTAGATTAAGTACTCACGACTGACATTACAACTTTTCAGCGAAGAACTAGAGGTACTACAGAATGGCACAGACTTTCTCGTAGCATTTTTTTCTAGTTTCCTTGGCGCGGACTGGCTTTAAGGTTTTCCTCCATTCTCTGGCCAGCTGCCATCTATCGTCACCGAAAGTACATTTTTTTCACGTTTTTTTAACTTTTCGGTAACTTAAGAGTAAAACCAAAATATTACTTCAAGAATATTAAAGAAGAGTAAAATCTCGTTCAAAATAGACATTTTCACTGAAAATTTTGAAGTAGTTTTTAAGAAAATGGCGATTAAGTATTACTGTAAATGCGAAATTTGAAGCTTTTTTTCACAGGAATCTATCGAGTTTTCGATAAACTTCATTTGAAGTCCTTTCAAGCACTTCCCCTCACAAATGTAATAATGTATACAAATCGATGGAATTGTGCATATTAACGGCGTGAGAAATATTGTTAAAAGATTAAGTTTTTCTATTTTTTTAAAAAAAAAGAATAGAACAATATGACGTTTATGTCATCGGATAGGGTTGGTTGGGTACTAACCACACCAAAAATTTAAACAAAAAATTTGGAGCCTTTTTTCAGAAAATAATGTTTTTGTAATTTTTAAAAATTGCTTAATTTTAATATTGCACGCTCTATTGAACAAAAACTACTAAAAGTTTGAAAAGTCTTCATGACTTTAATGAAAGAACTATTTATGGGTAACAAATTCCATTTTAAGGAAAATTCTGTCTCCAATTTTATAGTTTTAGGAAGACCCCCAAACATTTTAAACATGCGATTTTCGAAATTTCAGAGTTAACCGTGAAAATGGGACATATGCCACCTTTATAAGTGTATTTCACTATATTCTCACAAGAAATTTAAAGAAAATATTTGGAGCCGTTTTTGAAAAAAAATTGAAAATCTCCGAGGGGCTTCATGTAAAGTACCCCAAATTTTAAAGAATGTTTTTCAAAATTTCAACTAGAGCCAGATGGACAGGGGTTTCTTCGATTAGGAAAAGCTCGTATGTGTGGTTTAAGCGGTAGATTTGTTCACATACGACAGACAGACCGACGGACGGACGGATGTATTGAAAAAAAAAGCACTATTGCTTCGACACGTTTCACATAAATAAAATTATTTTATTTCGAAAACTTCACTACCCTGCTATATTTGGCAATAATGAGAGATCTTCGAAACACATTCGTATTCACAAGAACGTTGACAAACCGCTGGCCAGCTGCAGCCACCCTGGCTTCCGCGAGACACTATAAGGGACTTCCATCCAGATCGGCCATCTTTATACAAAGAACTCATTAAATGTAGGTTTTTAATCAACACCCCTAATATCAAATGAAAACAAATTCTCCAAATATCATAAACAGTGCATTCGTTAATAATTGACCGAACGTTTGTTCATTCAATAACAAGCGAAATTCATAAAACTACGTTGCAATGAGTCAGACGAAGATGGGTATTCTCCTGAGACTCACTCCATCGCCACGCTGCGCCACCAGACTGGTTGCGCCACAAAAAGGCCGTATATTCGTATTAAATGGATGTGCCAAAGAGTAATGGTCATAAATCCAGCGATTCAGCCAAGAGCGTGGTGCAATTCCTGGTAAGCCAACAGACACCGGAGAGAGCGCCAGTTGGACGCTCTTTGGCTTCAGAACGATTTTATATACATCGATATTGCTGCAATATCTTGAAAATTGAATGTCATTGGAAGGAAAATGTATATTCTTAAGATATGAGATCTTTTTCATTTTTCTGGGGGTTGTGCAACCTAAGCACGAGCTGCCACTAAACGTCGCACTCACCCATAGTTCCGTTTGAAATTCTGTTCAGGAGATACCTAGTTTCCTGGCGATTTTGCTGCCTTGGAATTGCAGTATCGCTCGGAAAACGCAAAAACCGTTGCACCGGGTTTTCCGAACGTAATCCAACGATTCTTCTTGAACTACTGGATATTTACATTTCTTGACTCGAAATAGACCTTTTTTGGTATTTGTGCTTCCGTCTTGAAGCTTCAAGCTCATTTACGCATGAAAACTTTTGAGATTTCAGGAAACTTCGTAAGAGATCATTATACCATTTGAGTGGCAATACATTGTTATCACAAATGCAATACATTAAAAAATATACTTTCAATACACATATTAACACAGGAGGTAGAAGAAAGAGAGAGATGGGGGGGGGGGGGGGGAGAAAGAAGAACAAGAAGAAAAATAATTACAACTATGCTTTGTGTGCTGGTGAGAAAATAAAAACATTGGGAGTACACTGTCTGTGTGTGCAAGTATCTCCATTACCTTACAGGTAGTAGTCATATTTTGTAGAGTTGTTTTTTCTTCTCTTCTTTGTTGATTTAAACTTGAATTGAGAGAGAAACAAAAGGTTTAAACACTTTTCTGTTTTTTTTTTTGTTTTTTTTTTTTGAGAGTGAATGAAACAATGTTCAAATTTGCCAATTATTGCAGTGCATTTTATTGCATATGAGAGCAAAATATTGCTTTTTAGTTTTACAATTTTTAGTCATGTTAATTAAAATAAATTTACAGGAATAGACAGCACATGTACAACATAGATAAAATAGGGAACAATACCAACATTCACTTCATTTGATCGTTTTGCACGTATGTGATATACCTTACACCCACAAAATGTAATACAACATGTACAGTATATCATATGTGTGTAGTTGTATATAAGTAGTAATGGTCAAAGTATTATATTATTGCCTTACATACAAATTGTTATGCATTACTGGTGTTTCTTCAAGAACTCCTGGTGAAATATCTTGAATTTTTCCAGCATTACTTTCAATTTTTCAGGCTGAGGAAGAATTGTGGTCCTGGGGAAAAAATAAATAGCTCATTTTGAATACCGTGCAAGTGATTGAAGTGGTTTGAATAAATGTTTTTAAATTTCACGACTTGTATAAAAAATATAAAACTGCAAGAAGTTACATATTAGGTATACTTCTTGCACCAGTTACAGATCACATTTTAAACCTTTTCTTATCTTTAATTTGTATATTAATGTGTAGAATTATAAACTCTTTAGAGAAACCAAAACATTCCGTTACACCAGAACGTCTGGTATCTACTGATCTACTTTGCTCACAGTTTTGTCATCAACACATTTTCAGCTGGTTGCTAGAAGGATAACATAAGCATTGTTGTACTATTTTCTAAACCTTGTTAATAATCTCCAATATTTATTCATTACAAATAATGTTACATTTTTAAAGGATTAATATTTGCAAAACACAACAACATGTTGCAAGTTATTTACAAACGTTATGTACTCATTCAAGTTATGTACAACCACTCAAGAATGACTGAATGTTACCAATGTCGCTTATTAATAAATCTTTACAGAGATTAGAAGAACATAATTTAATTTTTGATATACTAAATTTAAGGTTTTTTCTATTTCCAAATTTCCTTTTTTGTCAATTTTTTTTTGCAAGGAACATCTAAAAACACTCACTTTGTCAAGAATTACCCTTGTGACCTTGGGATATTTATTACTGAACAAGCTATTTTTTCTGAGAATTAACACAATTCCATTTCTGTAATTAAAAACGCTGCTCAACTGCTGAGTGTATTTTATTGGTTTGTTTCTTTGCTGTTAAACAATTTATATTTTTTTTTAAATTGATTTTTTAAGTTATTGTCTTTTATAATAATATTCCTAGCTCTTGTCATTTATGATTAAGAATTTCTGGATACTTTTTCCTACAAATTCAATACTTTCGTTTCTTTTGTAGTAGAAATAAGGTGTAAAGCAACTCTCAAATACACTGAGACAAAAAAAACTATAAAGCAATTAATTACACAAAGTAACAGGTGAAGGTAGATAATTTCCTGTATATTTTTATAGGAACCTCGAAAAATAGTTTCATTTTGAACTCCCGCTGAAATGTTTGCAATAAAGGTGATTGACATATACAGAATTGGAAGTGGAGGTACAGCATGGGGAACTTGGCCGTGTATTCAACAGTAGTGCTCCTGGGGGGGTTGCCTATAAATTAACTAATGCAAATTTGAAAAATTTTGAACACATCTTCCCTTGTAACATGGGCTTACACCCCCCCACACACACACACGCCCCCCCCCCCCGCCACTTTTATCAATATCTACATTAATTATTTTAATTTCCTACTTTTTAACCGACAAATCGTTAGAGGCCTGATGATGGAGGCACAATTTGACCTCTGAAACGTTGCCACACCAATCTTGTACAAAATACTACTTGGAATGTAATAATGAAATTTGTTTTAATAAATGTAATTATAATTATAAATATAATTATGTCTATAAAAATAAGTACTGGAACTTATATTAAGAAAAAACTTAATAGCAGACAGCCTATATCTCAAAACTATAATAGCTCACATAATTCCCTTGAAAGACTAAACTCAATTTAATAAACTTAGAAATAGGTGCAGGACACAAAGTTGTAGTTTTCTTGGAACTGAAAAATTACTGGCCAGTGATAAATGAAACAATAAGGATAACAGAAGCTATCACGAAATCTTGCAATAACAGGCAAAGGTGATTAGTTCAGTTTCAAGATGAAGTGAACTGTGGTATCAAAATGACACCAATGGGGGCAAAAAGTGAGTGGATAGGTAAAAGTTTTCATAACAATGAGTATGTTAAAGAAACATATCTAAACATGACAAAAATTTAAAAGATTGTGATTCTCAAAACAAAATTTCAATGTTACTACATGACCCATAAATTGGTGATGCTTTGGGTCCTTGATGATATTAATCTGGCCTTGCCATAACCTACAACTGAGCTGTCATACGTCCATAACAAACACCCAGCTTTCTCTCAGCTAAAGGTTTCTACTCGATATCTCTTTCCTTTGGTGTCTTATTGTAAAGTTGACAAAGGATTTTGAAAAATACTCTATCATTAAGGTCTATCATTAATCAATTAATAAATACTACACCTGGGCATGGTGATTTTCTGTTTTAAATATTCTAAGGTCTTTTCCAGTCTCATTTCATTGTATCTTTAACTATAATCTTACTAAGTAATTAATATTGAATTCTGTACTCTAAATCATCATCTACAACATGCCCATTGCCTAAACGCATAGTTCTCCAAATATACTTGCCTGAAATGGTAAGTACCCTCTTTCTGACCAAACCCAGAACCAGGAACAATACATATGCCTGTATTTTCCAATAACTGGAAAGCATAGTATGCGTCTGGTGCTAATTTTTGTTGTTTAGCTGTCTCTATTGCTTTAGGAGGTAAATATATCTGCAAGCAGAAAATTATTACAATCAACACCTGTTTCGACCTATTTACATATCACAGGAATGGAAATAGAAGAATAAATGTTCTAAACTTCTAGGGCATGTAGGAAGGTCAAAGATGATAACTTTTTGCCAAAGTAAATGAGGAAAGAAATTTTGAATGTTGAAATTTCACATGTGAGATTTGTCCTTGATTAGTAGGCAACAGATCAGGACTGGTGTTGTGCAGGGTCATGTTCTGAAGTGGTCAGAGAGATTTTGTGTAATACCAATGCATACATTGCCACTTCAAGACAATCAGGGGTAAATGTCAAATGTGTAAGTTTGTTATATGAGGTTTCTCAAATATTCATTGGCCAACATTGTTCAACTTCAAATTCAATATCAAATGTAATGCCCTTTACACCCAAATCTTTTTTCAAATTATATAGAAGAAGATATGGCCTTTACCACGCAATTCACAACACACTTGGATATCCTAGCATCATAATTTTTCAGGAAAGAGCTAATTGAATTCACCTTAAAATTCATGATTAAAATGTGTCCCTTTTAAGTGTGGCACTGCAAGTTTCACAGGAATCTCTTTACTATTTTCTTATATTACAAAGCTTATTTGCAAGGAACCCATGAACATTCTAGCACTATTAAGAAAATACAAGTAGATACCACGTAACTTGTTATTCAGAGCTTAACTTTGATTAACTTTGATTTTTACTGCACTCCTCTCCTTGGATCAATGTTAGTTCTGATTTATTTAGTCGCAAAACAGTAAAAACTGTGTATGATATATGGTGGAGAAGTACCATCTGCACACATTTTCTTGAGCTCCAGAATCTCTTTTAAACATTTTAACTATAAATAGTTGAATGATGAATAAATGTTTCAAAAGAAGCAAAGTTAGCACTTTTGAAAACTAGACATTTTCGCTTATTTTATTTCTGTTTTGCTAACAAAAGTCACACGAATCACTTAACGCTTGTCGTAGATTAGGACCATCTTATGCGAAACGGCACCTGATCAGTTTCAGAGATGTGCGTTGTGCCCACGGCTGAAGCTACAACGTAAGTCTGATACCGCGTGTTTTCTAGCTTTCAACCAACGCGGGAAGACCGCTACACGACGCGCGTTGGCAAGACCGCTCGTGTGCCATTTTTCATACGATACAATGTTAATCTACGACGCGCAACGTGTGCGCAGGCATCAACGCCGCTGACGTCACTGGCGTTAGATGACGCGTGTCAACTCAACGCTCGAGTGACATGTCGAATTGTCATTATACGTCTTTTGATTCCCTCAAGTTTCAATATTTATTTAAATGCGCCGAACTTTTATCGTTGCAATATTGTTGAACATTAGGCAACGCCGCACCGGACAACACTAGTGCCCCTATTTCTTCATCCTGTGTTTTTGTCCAAAATTCCAAAATGGAGTGTTGAAACCAGTTGAAAGGCCCTGCGTAGCGACGAAATTCAACTACCTGAATATTCTCACTTATTGATCACCTGTCGTTTTGGACGTTATACGGTCTTAAAGGGACTTTCATTATAAATGTATAACGGTGAAAAACGTATAAACGTAAAACGCACATCTGAAATAATTTAGCATGGGAAGTATAGGAATTAATCCGGGACCTCCAGAAAACAACGTATAGACGCGAGAAACGTATAAACGGGGTCCTTTGTTTTGTTTTTAAGGTAAATATTCCGGTATTAGATCAACTACACTTCGTATTTGTGAGAGCAGGTCATAAACCTAGGAGGTTGTGAATTTTACGTCACATGAACACCTATTAGTGAGAGGAAAAAATCACGTTTTCATGACAATGTGTTTAGACATTATATTTATTTATTTATTTATTTTACGTCAAAAAACAGTTAAAACTGCGTATGACATGCAATGGGGAGAAGTGAATTCTGTGCATATTTTCAAAATTCTGTGATCCCTACACTAAGTCATATACTACATGAATTTTGAATTAAAAAAAAAAAAAAGCCCTCATGTAATAAAATCCATTTTCAAGGATAAATAAGCAATACATTTTGGGCTCTTATCCATGATGCCCTTTGTCAAAGAATAATACTTCCTGCCGCAACAACATGGAAACGATAATTTGAATAACTATATGTCCCAATGAATTCTAGAAGACGTGCACAGATAATGAAGTTACATTTATGTCCAGAAGCAAAACACGGGGCCATCTCAGCATTTACTCAATGGATCAGGGAAACTGGATGAAAAACCTGATCGAGATGGGGGTCATTGACCTGGAGGCTGCAGTACAACACTTGTTACAGGTTGTTTATACACATTTATACAGTCCAAATGGTAAATAATGCATTATGTATCATTGTTAAAATTAATGTTACTTTTCTTGTGATGCTCAGTATAGTCTCTAATTGTATAGAAACAGTTATCCAGTGGAAACGATTTCATTTTGGATTTAAACTTTTCTATCGAATTTAATCGTTTAATATCATCTGGCAAAGTGTTGTAAAATAATGTACATGTATTGTATGTGAATTTTTTGTAATGAGCTGTTGATACTGTCACCTGATGAATATGATTTCTACAAAAATATAAATAAAATATTTTCTGAAAATATATTATACTGAATGCATTTATAATATTGTAACTTCTGTAAAGGCCCATAAATACATGTTAATACTACTCAATTGCACAGTTCCACATAAGCAATAAACCCACCTGAGGAAAAGCATACATTGCTCCTTGAACTGCATTGCAAGACATGCCTTCAATACTGTTGAAAGTGTTTGCCACCATTTCAGCTCTCTCTGCTAGTGATTTGAGTACCGCATTCTTCTCTTTGATGAACAAATCATATGATGGTTGACCTGGCTCGGGTGGTTTCACCACACAATCCATTGTCATCTTGAAACAAACAGAATACATCTTGTAACTCTCAAAACCAAATTTAGATTTTAACATTAGAAAAGCATTTTTTAAACAAAAACCAAACCAAACATCAACAACAGAGGCTCAATACCCTCAAGATTTTTACAGTATTTTCCCAAAAACTGTTTTCTACCACAATTCTGGCCCATCTTGAGGCACTGCAAATTTATTTATGTCATTAAATTATAATTACAGGCAATAGTAACATTATTGATGTTTCCTGAACCAATGCATGTACAAAGCTGTGGCTGCTACTAAACAAATGTTCATGGTAGGTAAAACAAATTACAGAATTGATCCCAGAAGGATGCATTGGGGCTATGCCTCATCCCAATCCAATTTTTTGTAATTTTATTCTAATTATTCAAAACAATTGTCTCCGACATCATTACATTCCAAAGCAGAGTTTTCCATGCAGGCAGGCAGCAATAGAATTTGCTGGCCTATGCACAACACCCACGCATGAAGTACGGACACAACATTCTACTGTTCTCCGCTCCCTACAGGGCCTTTTCTGAGAATACAGTGCAAAGCGAGGCAGGGCCCAGGTGTGCCTACCCTGAGAGATGCAAGTGGGAGCATGTCTCTGTGGGATGAGTCTGGAGCCACTGTGGAATACCTGGTGTCTCCCAGGTATTGCACCACTCTCGTGGCTCTAGTACTGGTTTACTCTTTGGCCCTTGGCATTAACAGGGGGGAATATACTGCCTTTGGTGACACAACCAAATGGGTGAGATGACTTGTCACCGAGTGTTGTGAAGCGCTGCACTGCGACTGAGGCAGTTCAAGGGAAATACCAAGGGGAATATTTTGTCTATCTGACTCTACCTGCAATTTAATTTTATGAATTTTGCATGTTTATGAAAGTAAACAAGTTCAGTCAATTATTGATTGTATTCAATGCATTCTTTATGATATTTGGAGAAATTGTTTTCATCTGATATTAGGTTTGTTGATCCATAATGTACATTTGACGAGTTCTTTGTGTAACCTCCTGCAACCTCCAGTTTGTCTGAGCACCAGCTTGCACTACGTCTATACTAATAAAAGTGAATTCAATGACATGTAATCGACATCGATTCCACAAAAATGAGTGTATGAATGATACGAAATATTTACGGCTCTTCTTCAGGATTTGACAGAGTGTCTTTGGAAAGTTTGGTAAAGATTATTAGAACACAAATGCGGAAAATAAATAATTTAAATAATATGCTGGTAGATGCACCACGGTTGTTATTTTTCACCTGTCGCCAAGAGACGGGTTCCTGATATATTCCGCCAGAGGCCAGCAGCGGTGCAGTAGAATCGCAGAATAAGCATGACGGGGTGGCCGTGTGACCGATCTCCATGAAAGTTGGCACATCTATGTGTTTTCATGGAGATTTTTATGCTGTTAATTTTTTGTAACTCCACTAGAAGGCACTGTAGCTTAAGATGGTGCTTCAGTTAAATGCAATTCCCAATCATGGGAACCCAGTTTCATTATTGCTTGGCGTTGCCGCATGATGCAGGGCGAGGCCAAGGAGGCCAGGAGGAACCATCAATGCAAGATGAAGAGAGAAGGGAGGGAAAAAGAAAGAGGAAAAGATAAAGAAGGGGAGAGAAATAGAGAAAAAGAGAGAGGGATGGAAAAAGTGAGGGAAAAGAGAAGGGGAAAGAGGGAGAAAAGATATAAGTAAAAAGATGGAAAAGATAGGGGGAAAGAGAGAAAAAGGAAGAGAGGAATAGAGGGAAATAGAGAGGGAAGAGAGATGAAAAAGAGAGAGTAGGGGAAACGAGAGAGGGAAAAGAAAGTTAAAAAGAGAAGGAAAAATGGCAAAAAGAGAGTATGGGGAAAGAGTGAGTAGGGTAAAAGAGAGAGGGATAAAGAGAGTGGAAATAGAAAGCAAAAAAGAGAGGAAAGAGAAGGGAAAGATAGATGGCAAAGAAAAAGAAGGGAGAAAGTGGAAAAAGAGGAGGGAAAAGAGAGAGAAGGGAGAAAGTGTAAATGAGAAAGAGGAGAGAAAATGACAGGGGGAAAGAGAGGGGGAAGGATGAAAGTGGAAAGAGAAAGAAGGGGGAAGAGTGAAGGGGAAATGAGAAAGAGATAGAAAAGGAGAGAGGGAAAAAGCGAGGAGGAAAGAGAGAGGGAAAAAGCGAAGAGGAAAGAGAGAGGGAAAAAGCGAAGAGGAAAGAGAGAGGGAAAAAGTGAGGAGGAAAGAGAGAGGGAAAAAGAGTGAAGAGAGAGCAGGACAATGTCTGCCAGGTACTGCTAGTTAAGACATACTTCAAGTGGGGAATGTAAAACTTACCTGACCAAGAACAGTTGGACATAGCATGGCTGAAATACTCTTCAAATACATTGCTTTTACATCAGACTGAAGATTAATGACTTCAGCATAGCCACCCCGCAGTCCACATTCTCCCATGTATCCTGATTGCAGATATCAAAATCAGATGTATTAAATATTACTCAGAAATATTACGCTACAGTATTTTATTTTTGTAAAGAAATGAAAATATTATTGATAGTAATTCACACACCTGTGGATGACATTTTAAAAACTAGTTTTTTTTGTTAATGAAAGGGAGCCCTTTGCATTTTGTTTACTTGCAATTTTGAACAGAACCAATATAAGGCAATGAGATAATGAGCACATAGGCAACTTGGGGACAGTGGTCGCTCATGAACTGATATTGTGCTGAAGTGTTATCTACAATTACACTTTTTTTTTAACCATGAACTTTCACAAAATTACTATCCACTTTTAATATGATAATTACTTATAAAATATGTTTTTGCCCTAACATAGAGGCCAAATTTTGATTTTCATCAAATGCATTCACAAAATAATTTTAGTTTATTTAGTTTATTGGACTTTCTAGTGGGAATCACAAAAGGTTATTAGAGACGTCTTGTGACAAATCTACAGGGCACTAGGAAAATTTTGCAATTCGACGCAAACACGAGTCACAGAAGGCTGCTTGTCGCAGGGTGCCGAGACTCGTTCATACTCGCACAGTAGCTGTTAGGCCAAGTCTGTGGGTTCAGTTGTTTGGTGACAGTAACAGCTTGAAGTGTTTGCTGGTGCATCGTGGTCTCAAACAGAAATTTGGACAGTTTTGCAATATAACTTAGAAATGACTTTTGCACTCCATGATGTTTGTCCATATTGTATACCAATATTCAGGTGGTACAGAGAATTCATCCAAAGAGTAAATTTCACTTTGGAGGAGACTGAGAGAGCAGGCATGTCAAGAACATCAGTTACAGAGGAAAACATTGCTGCTGTGAGGAAAATGCTTGAAGACAGGTGACTGACTGACAGGCACCTGCGGTTCTAGGCCTAAATGCACCTGCAACTCTCTTGATTCTGCATCATCATTTGCAAAAGAAGAAACTTTGTTGTCTCTGTGCCGCACACACTGACTGAAGAGCAGATGATGTGACATGTGACATGGTGCCAGGAGATGTAAAAAAGTTTTCTAAGGGGCAATCTCGATATGTAAACAACATAGTGACAAGTGACAAGACTTGATCGGCACGTTATACTAGTACTGCCAAGTCTCAAAACTAAGTTTGAATTTTTGAAGATGAGGAAACACCCATCTCTGTCAGAAAAATCTCAATCTCTAAAGAAGAAAATGATTGCTGTATTTTTCAAATCGATTTGAATTGTGGAGCATGTAGTTTTGGAGACACAGAAGATAGTCACAGCTAAGTGGTATCCGAAATAAATGCCTGTGAAAGTCACCCAATCATTGAAGAACCTGCGGTCAAAGTCAAGAATGGACACTTGGTTCTTCCATCAAGACGACGCTCCAGCACACCGGGCCGAAGCTTAAATGCAATATTTAACCACTACAGGACTGAAACCCTCCTTACAGTGACTTTCCACCATTCCCGCATGTGAAAACAAAACAGAAAGGGATACGATTTTCCAGAGATTAGGACCTTCAGAGGGCTTGGGATAACAAGTGTGCCTCACTCCCTAGTGAAACTTGGCAGAACTGGTTAAAGGATTGGTTTCGGAGGATAGAAAGGTGCATTGAGTGTGGCGGAAATTACTTCAAAAAACAAATTAAGCTGTATTGCAAAACTTTTCTAGTACTCTTTGTATTAGTGGGTGAGTGAGCATTTCCCAATCTCACAGTGCACATTATACAGAGGGAGGTGGTGGTGTTCCTCCCTTGCTGAAATGCGAGATCCCATGCCAACATCCAGGCATCTCCACCAATGGTCTCAACTTTACTCCCATCATATGTGGAAATTCAGTGCATGTAAGAGTAAGAGTGTGTGTGTGTAAGAAAAGAAGGGGGGCAAGAATGGGATAGAGAAGATTGTGCAAGGTCTGTGGCCCATTTGTGATGGTACTACTTCAGCAACTGGATATTAATCAAAGAAACCACAAAAATCTACCAAACGGAGCAGCTAACCACTAGAATTCTCCTCCAAACAGAGGTTGAATTTGACCCTGCTGTGTAGCTGGTGTTGAAAATTCACCATCATCGAGACTTGAACCTTAGGACACTCCAACGACATGTCAACAATACTGCACAAGCTCAAAAGTTTTCACTGAGTTATCGTAGCAGTGAGAAAAATAGCAGGGCAGCATGGCGTTATGGGTTACACTACCATCTATAGTGCATTGTGTGTAACTTCAAGTTGAAGCATTCTGGCCCTGAACACACATGAAGGGTTCAACTTGGGGGACATTTCACTTGCCCATGTTTTCCTTACCAAACATCATAAGATATCCATTCTGAAAGCCAGGCTACAATGCAAATAAAGATATTTGGCACAGATTTTAAAGCATTTTCATTTTGCATAGCACAAGAAGAAGTACAGTATGTTTCTTGCCAGGCTGCAAATATGCGACTAAAAAGGACTTGTCAAAGGAAAAAAGTAGGGATAATCGACACAGAAGTTTCAAATAGAGTAATTATTCGTAAGCTCCTTAATTAAATATAATACGTGACATTCATGTGGCCTTCTGTGGTTGAAGTGGCACTTCATTTGCTTTGCCTGATGGGACACTGCTATATGAGGAATATTATAAATTGAAATATGACAATAAAAAATATGAAAATGGTTTAAAAAAAAATCAAGAAACTTCATTAATTAAAAATGAGCTTTAATGTTACCTTTTGAGCAAGACATAAAACTAGCCAATTCAGTTTGGGAATATGGTGGACCCATTTCCATCAATACTTTCTTAAAAGAGTGAAATTCACTGTTCTTGTCATATATGTTATGCTGATAAACCTAAAAACAAAACATTAATATTACACATTGCAAAATGTACAATTTTGTTCATTATTAATTTTATTTATATAAAGGGGCCATTTAAACTAGTAGGAATGCACGGCATACCAAAAGTTTTCCTCCTCATAGTGTTATTACCCAATGATCGTTCAGGTATTTAAAAAAAATGCATGATGTCATTTAAATATCTATTGAATGAAGTTATGGAGCATACCAGCCACAAGCATCAGTTTGGTTGGAAAATGGTTTTGAAAGTAGGGACATGTCTTTCAAATTTCAAGCAGCAAGGGTGCACACCGAAAATGAGATGTGTCAATATTGCTACAGAAATATTCTACATATTCATTATGTGGAAAACAGAAAACCCCAAAACATTGTTTCATGTCTTTTAGTAATACATCTCAAAGACAAATGAAATGAAAGAGGTTTACAAATTCTGGAAAAGCACAATCGCTATTCACTGCAAACACTTCACTTCACACTTTTCGAAAATAAAACCTCCTCATTTTTGAAAATAGGGCTAGTACCATATACCAAAAATATCATAAAAACCATTTTTAACTTCCCTACTTCATGCAAAATTATATATGATATGATAACTACTAACATTTTTGAAAAATTTAACAAACTGTTTTGAAGATGTCTTAAGGAACAGATTTCATTAAGAAGAAAGGGGAAAAAAATAAAATAAAATAAATAAATAAATAAATAAATAAAAAAATTAATTCAATATTAGAGTTGGTAGAAAGACACCCAAACAAATTGCACTTTTGCAATTTTCAAAAAATCTGGGATTTCAACAACTGATCTCCACTATTATCTTAGCTTCCTTTACACTACCCGAGAACAAAGATTAATAAAAAAAAATTGGAGTCATTTTTGAGAAAATTTTGAAAATTTTTTTTGAGGCTTTGTGTTAAAGTACCCTCAAAAAACAAAATATCCATTTGAAACTCCCAGTCTCGAGTTTGTTCAGATCGATCAAGGAATATAAAATTTTAGAGAAAATCTGCAGAATGGTTTAGGCACTAGCATTGAACAGAGACAGACAAGACATTTTGCAGCTAATTGATTTTTTGTTATCAAGAACCCACAAAACCTGGATTCTGGCTACACTAAGTGTTAAGAGGAATTTTTTTCTGTACTTAGCAACTAAATTTATCCTCTTTCTCTTTACCAGGGCCCGGCAAAAAGAGTTTATTCGTCACACATTTACCTAAATTTGTCTTCTTATGAAGTACCTTTGCAAGGGCAAGAAAGTTAAAAAAAGATAACCACAATAAAAGCACTGCCAGAGAAATTTTTATAGCAAAATGTTAACACAATTATCATACTATATCAGGCAGTCTATTCAATAGAATCTATTTTAAAAGAACATTTAAGCACTGAGAATATTTTTTTCATTTTTGTGGAATGAAAGCACAAGATAACAATTTTAAAACAAAAAGTTAAATATATACCATTTTGTGACATTTCCCATTTCTAAAAATGTTTCAAACAAATACATAACGTAAAACACCGTACATGCAAATTAATTATGAGTTAAGGATTGTTCTGTGGTTCTCAACAGGCTTCAATAGAATAGGACTATTAAATCCCTATGAGGCATTAAATGTGGGGTGGATGTCTGCAGAATGTATCTGAATATTCTGCTTTCATATTTCTATTTCAAACTCTTTATATTCATTCCCATTCCTGATTGTACTTTTTAATTATTTCCTTTTATTTGCTAAAAAATAAAGTTAAAAATAAAGCCAAAAATAAAGAGACACATAAAATACACATCTTAATTCATGATAACCTCATATGAATGATCCTATATGGTCCAATAATATTTGAAATGAGCCATCTATTTGCAACATTAAAATAGGATCAACAAGAAGAAATTAACTATTCCAACATTTTAATTTTAGTTAGGTTTCTAATTTTTTCATTTGATTTACTCAATTAGACATATCTGGTGAGGTGCTGTTTCCACTTATTTGTGCTCACTTCTTCGACCTTTTCTATTAACCCTTTCACAGACCCTTGTCTTTTTCTATCCTAATGCTGCTAGGTTTTGAGAGCTAGAGGGGCTTGTTCATTTTCCTCAGTGTGCCACTCGCATACTGCAGATGAAGTTTCCATTCTTATCATCACTGACACACCCTGTGATTTATTGTGTACCACTAGTTAACAGTGGATATGATAAATTTTGTAATAATTTTTCTTTTTGTAATGTCTTCATTATTTTATTTTTCCCATATATTCTTTATAATAATGATGTCTTAAAGCACAGCCTTATCCGGCAACACATTTTTTTTACTATATTTCAATTACAGTAAATTAAAATTGCATACTTACTTCATCTGCCAGTAGAATCAAACCCTCTTCATTTGCAAACTTTATTATCTCTTGAATATTTTGTTTGGTGAGAACTTGTCCTGAATAACAAAAATTAGAAACTAAAGTTGTTCATCTATTGAAAACCTTATTTTTAAATTATTTTATTCCCTAACAATTTCAAAAAAATTCAAAAATATATTTCACACGTGGACTAGAATGGAAGCAAGTTTTCATTGCATCATGGTCATAAAAAATTACACATAAAAAAAACACATGCACTATCACACACAAACAAAACTCTCTTAAAAAATTGTTTTACAACATGGTGCCTCACTTCAAAAAATTTTGAAATCAAATTAACATGAGAGTCGACATTTGAATTATTTCTAATCAGGTAATATTAGCAGGGCAAGATTTCAAGGAATCAAAATAATTAAATACAATGTAAACTCCCCCTAAAAAAGGCTAGAGACTTTTTTTCTTTTTCGTAGAGCGGAGGCAAAGAGGAAAGAGAAAGAGAGGAGAGGGGAAGTGAGAATAAATTTATATCTTCAATATTTAAATTTTCCTTTAAAGAAGTAAATACAACCGTTAGGTCCCTGTTTAAAGTTGAAGGTATTGAAAGAAAGTAAAAGATGCAATAACTACCAAGTAAACTTGCTCTTTCCCCTTATTTTTGCTCACTTCTTCGACCTTTTCTATTAACCCTTTCATAGACCCTAGTCTTTTTCTATTCTAATGCTGCTAGTTTTTGAGAGCTAGAGGGGCTTGTTCATTTTCTTCTATGTGCCACCCACATACTGCAGATAAAGATTCCATTCTTATCATCACTGACACACCTTGTGATTTATTGTGTACCACTAGTTAACAGTGAATATGATAAATTTTGTAATTTTTTTTCTTTTTGTAATGTCTTCATTATTTTCTTTTTCTATATTCAGCAAGTGTGTCTGCAACTTGCATGTGAGAGAAAAGGAAATAGCATGGAAATAATGGTGCTGATCACTTTAACAAGGTAAACATTCGATGAAAAGAAGAGGAAGAATAAATAAATAATAATTAAAAAAAAAGTATGTAAATCACCAGTTGTCGCATGTTGTTGCAAAATAGTGGTCTCTCTGCATTATCACCAACCATCTGGAGTGGAATTAGAAGTGCTTAATTATATGTATTTTGAGTAATGTTGAGAATATGGGACAAAATGCAACCTCCATCTCGCCCTTATTTTGAATATAGAATGTTAAAGTGACTACACCTACCCCACAACAATACTGAATAACTCTGATCTTCTCTGATCAACAAATGAACATACACCATTGTTTGAAAAAATTGAAATTCTCATTGAAAAAATAAGTATAGGTATTATTACATTATAATTAGTTTTAAAGTATGGATCAGGTTATGGATATGGTTCTCTATCCGAGGGGAGCCTCTTTCCAGAAAATCCTCAGTAGAGGATTCTGGGATTTCTGGGTGAAATAGAGAAAGATTTTTATGTTTATTAAAACATTGAAGAGGAGGATTAATACTTTTCGAACTTCCCTTCTCTAACGAATTTTAACACTTGTCACATCTCTGGTAAACAAGATATTTTTCCTGAAAAGTTTCCCAAATTCAACAATATGCAACCAAAATTAATTTCATTTCGTGATGAAAATATTAAACTGTGCAATGCGTTGTACCTGTGGGGTTCCCTGGATTGATGACCACAAGAGCCCTAGGCTTACACTTCCCTTGAGTGTCATTTATGGCTCGCTTCAGTTCTTCTATTGTCAAGCCCCATCCTTTTGATTCATCCAAATAGTAACCAACCTACAACAATTACACAACAAAAGGAACATTATAAATGCTCTTGGGGATACATCAGTATTTTTCTAAACATACTAACAAGAAGTACACATACTTGCTGCATGTCAAATTCTGCAATAGTTGCAGAATACAGTGGGTACTGTGGAATAGGTACCATAATAGCAGGTTTTAGCCCACATATTTCACAAATAAGGAGTTTCAACACAGCCTATAAAAATAAAAAAAACATTCTGAAATCGGAAGTTTAATACATTTGTGGAGCATAACAAGTTTTTTCCTCTTCCAATTATCTTTTTGTCACAACTTATTAGTGTCTGTTATTACAGCAAAGTTAAATCGTACTTTCTCAATTTCAGAAATTACCATTAACTCACGTTACCACTTGACTGAATTGTCTCAAATGAGGAAATCCATTGACATTCCACACTGGGAGAGTTTTACCTAACCTTTCTCCATAAGGTAAAACTTTGTATACTTGTTTAGGTATAGACAAGATCAAACTTAATATTAAAAGAATATAAAGAGAATTATAAAATAGCTATTCTGCATTTCAATACAAACAATACTCTTTAATATAATCTGATGAAATTAAAACTGCTTAAATAAGCAATCGCTTCTCACCAATGCTTATGAGCCCCGCAAATGGCAATTTTCAGGATATCAATTCATTTTCTTAAAAAAAAAAAAAAAAAAAAAAATTCCCCATCCTTTCACTAAACACAGTCGAATGATGAATAAAAATACCAAGAAAGTGAGAAAAGAACACTTGAAAACTACACACTTTTACTCTGCAGTTACATAAAACTTATTTGCATTGGTACATGACCTATATATTTGATGCCAACACAATAGTAATCCATATCTGTGGCTGTACTTTTCCAACACCTAGCAAAAGGAGAGCTCAACAAATCATGTGCATAGTGAAGCTACATTTATGTCCAGAATCAAACCAAGGGCCATCTCAACATTTGCTCAATGCTTTAGGGAAACTAGCCAAAAAGCCTGACTGAGATGGGCGTCACTGATCCCGAAGCTGATATGTCACTCTCTTATGATCTGATATGTCCTGACAGATTTGTCAGGTCCACTTATAAATGTCAATTGTATACCTAACATTGGATGGTGTGGTTGAAATTTTTAAATAACAAATTTCGTGTTACATGTTAACACCAAATAACAAGGCATTTAGAAGACACTTACTGAACATAAACAATCCAACAAAACTTTTTGAAGTGCTTAATACTGTGCCATTCTAAAAACCAAAAAAATATTAGTGTATCTGAAACTTATAAAAAGAGAAAGAAAAGGGTTGATTTTCATCACGCACTTTTATGCCATCTGATGCACCTGCACACAATATGATATCTTGCCAATCAGATGGGTATCCATCTCTCTTCTCAATGTATTCTGCCACATGACGGCGAATGATTTCAATGCCAGGAGAATCAGTGTAAGATCCTGCAAAATTTCATCCAAACAAATATCTCAGAATGCAAATCAAAGTGTTACTTTTAAAAAATACTTATGATCAAAATTTCAAATTTTTGGCTTTATTTACCTGCACTTCCTCCTCTGCATCCGGCAAGAAGTAATTTTGCTCTTTCCTTAACATCATCAGGGAATTTTGGATCATCCATTAGCTCAGGGTAAGATACCAGAGCCAAAACCTAAAATGATACTTCCAGATGCAATTGAACATTTCTACATTATGATTATTTGAGACAAAAAGGGGCCATATTTTACCTGTCGAATAAAAGTAATAGGGGTCTGTCCCATTGCATGGCAATCCCCAATGTTGGCTTTGATGACTTCATTAAATGGTTTCTTTGCTCCCTGAAACAACCCTTATTTTATTTTACATATAAGGTACACATTTAAACACATTTACCTTTGAATTCTTAGAGAATAAACCTCATCAAAGATAGAATGTAGAATATAAAATCCACACCACAAGTGTTACCATCTTTAGTACTCGTAAAAAAATTATTTTGACATGGCAAAAACATTTGATTTCCACATTTGCAGCTACTGAAATTTTAATTTAATCAGAGACAAATGTCACAATTAAAATTTATATTTTGGTTAGACATTAAAATACCCTCTGGTAGTTAAAAAAGCAAGCAACATGTGTAAAGAAAACAAGTAACATACAATAACATCTAGAAGAATTAACTGTCACAACTTGATGCAACATGAGAAAAAAGCATTTACACCACACCTAGCTGTACACATAAAAACATTCCTCATTCAAAGTACAATTTGGAATTACACAAAATCAGATAAATAATAATTGCTTAACAGAAACATGCAAACACACCAAAAGATTGCAATCAACTGGTAACTTCAATGAACCTAAATAAAGTCAATAAATTACTTTAACCTCTGATTGACCTCGCTTAGTTTGATAGGTTAGAAACATGCTTTTTAATTAAGTATGTATTAGTGATTTTCTAAGATGTACAATCTATCAACATTACAAAACACATAACCCACGACTTGCGAGACCGTACTGTCAAATTACACAAGCATATGCGTTGATTTAACCGCGTTAAAATGTAAACATCTCCGGAGAATTCCCTTACCTGCTCCAGTTCCTTCTCGATTGCTGATGCTCGTATTACAAGTGGGCCGCGAACGGCATATTCCATTACTTTTACATTTGGATTTAAATTATCTAACGTCAGGAGACAGCCCTCCCGTCCACTGATACTCGCCATTGCACGAGGAAACTGGGAGTGATTGAGAATCCATCCCGGCAAATGATTCGGGCAGGCTTTCTCTTTAGCTCTCTTAACGGAGTAGGTGATAACGCGGTTAGCAGTGGGCGCCAGATATCGTGATGACATAACAGAGGCAGGAAGTAAAACAGTGATAACTTCAAGTTTGTGTGCCGCGCACTATTTACTTACAATTAATATTGATTCGCGTCCAGTACTTGAAATTATTTTATATCTCGGCATTCATCATTCTGCATAGTCCAGAATATAACATATAATCATTGGCAAAAATAATGTGGCATTTGCCCTCAACGTCCTTGACACTAAGAAAATGCAGTGCCTAGGTACTTCACGTTTTGATGCCGACAACACACGTTTTGTGATTAGCAGAATTCCCACGTACGACTCAAAATTTTTAATTTATCGCAGATAAAGCAGCAGGGATGCTGCCAATCCAATATACGTCTGTACTTTTCTTCAAAGCGGGGGCTCAAGCAAGCCAAGATTTGGGAGCTTCTCCTAGGTCACATCTCTGAACCACTCATCAGCTGTTTGCGATCTGGTGTTCGGCTGATTTCGGTGAGAATCGGATTCCTTAAGAGTATCGAAATCCTTTCGTGAAGAGTTCCGTCTGTACATTCTATTGGTTAATATCTTCTCAATACAAAACATTATCTCAAGTCTTATCATCTCCGACGGCATCATGTCGCTCAACGTCAGTATTTCTGAGCCTCTTATAAGCATAGTGCAGCAATAAAACAAACGACACGACGAAAATTTCGTCATTTAATGTCCATCCAATCAAATTATACAATGTAGTAGTATACTATTTTACCATGCCTTTAGCACATCACAATTATTCATACAAAGCACAAAAAAAATATTTAAAACCCAACCTTTCGTTTTGTGCTTTTGGATAGTAGAACTACATTAATCCGTAACATTTATCGTGACTTCGCATTTCACATCAATGCAAAGCAAACTGTGTTGTAATTACCGGTAAACACCTTTTTTTAGTAACCAAAGTAAAATTACTGAAGTTTCGACAGTGCTACTTGCACATTTCGCACTTGAAAATATTACTTATAACGAGTTTTTGCGCTTTTTCTCACTGGCCCGATCACAATGTTGATCAATTGCAACCACGTGAAAATGACATGCAAATACGTCATCAGCGCCTCAAAGCGACAAGCTTTTTTTTAACCTATCAGTATAAAGCGACTACAGTGAAACACACTCGAACTTTTCAAATAAGTGATCAACCTAAAAATCATCGGATAAGCAGGCTAGCCTACATCTCTGCGATTTTAAACTGAAATAAACAATGCATTTGTAAGTGTTTTTGTATTTTTTACCCTATTTTAAAATTGTTTTATATTTGTGCACCGTAAATAGAAACATTAAGCAATATATTTTTGGAAGCAAATTGAACGAGTTAAAGTGCACATTCCTTAACAAGTAGTTTATATGTGTTTGATGGAACCATACTGAACAATGGGTTATTTATTTAACTTTTTCTTAATTAACGAAGACACAGTTTCCCGAAAACACTTGCGTTGAAATTATATTTCCTTCTTCCTTCCAATTGGTGCACTGAATTTACATTCAAATATTTTATTAATTACATTTCAATATACTTCCATATTTACATTTTGATTGACCAACGTTTCGGGATGTCTGCCTTTCGCGGCAAGTTGCTCCTTCCTTTCCATCCATCCTTCTTTCCTCATTTCCTTCTTCCTTCCTCCCTGCCTGCCTTCCTTTCTACCTTCCCTCCGCCCTTCTTATTTTCCTTTCATGTTCCCCTTCCTTCCTTCCTTCATGGCTTCTGCTTTCCTTCCTGCTTTTCTTTCTTACTGCCTCTTTTCTTTTTTGTCTTCCTCCCTTCCTATCTTTCTCTTTTCCTCTTCTCCCTTGTTCTTTCTGCCTTCCTTCTTGTCTTCCTTCTTATCTGCCTTCTTCCTCCCTTCGTGCCACCCTTCATGCCTTCCTCCCTGCCTATCTTTCTTTTTTCCTGCATGCTTTCCTTCATTATTTTACTTCTTTCCTTCCTTCCTTCCTTTCTTTCTCTCTCTCGCTCAGGGGAGGGCGAAGGGTTGATATGGAAACTGGTCCATGAACTAAACCGATATAATCCAATACGGAGCGAATGAGTGTTTTGTAAAGCCGCACGAGGCAAATGCGGACTGTACCCCGTGAAATCGCACTAGGCCGCGAAGGAGATAGAGAGAAGAGTATCTTGTCTGCACCCGACGGATACGGATGCGCCACGTCAGGGATTTGTCGAAGGGGAATCCCAGGAACGTAGCATTGTCAGAAAAAGGAAGCTGGTGATCACCTAGGGATAGCTTTGGGTTTTTATGGAGATGGTAGATACCACAGAAGCGCATGAATCACGTTTTTGACTTTGAAAAATTAAAACCCGAATTGATGCAATCTTTTAAAAACAAGTTGAAGCCGTCCTTCAATGACGAGCTTTAACGAACAGACGATAGCAAAACCGTCGATAAATACTGATACTTTAAGTGGTTCGTGTACAACGGAAGCAACGTGTTAATGGTGATGGGAAACACAATTGACAGAAGATTGATCCCTGAGAAACACAGCTTTCCCCATACCCAAGAGTACTTGAAACGATTTACTTCTTCTGACAATGAGGAGCAGAGGGCAGCCCCTAAAACTCCATGAATGTAATGTGGGCAATTTGCCACGCCTCCAGGAGGTCATAAGCTTTTTTCTATGTCGAAGAAGCTACTATATTTTGACTCAACGCAAAAGATAAGGGGATTTGAGTTTCTAATGTGACTAAGTGACGCAGGGTTGATCGGAATTCTTCGAATCCACATTGGATGGGAATTAACAAGCTCCTTGACACTAGGGACCAGACCAGACGATGGTTTAAAGTTCAATTTTTTTCGGCGTCACCCTACACCTATAATATTGAAGATAGATATTTTTCCTTAATGAAATCTGTTCTTCAGAGACCGCTCTTTAAGTAAGGTCATGTTCAACTTTTTGAAAATATGAGTTCACTTGGCGTAATTTTGCGTGAAGTAGTTTCTAAACAATTATTTTCTTAAAAACGACTCCAAGTTTTTTCCTTAAACTTTTCCTTTTTATGTAACAAAGAACGGTAAAAATATTCTTGTCTCATTTTCGGCGAACTCAATGTATTTTCAAAAATTGTAAAAAAAGTAACATTCCAAAAGTACAACATTGATTATTAAATTTTTTAAAAGTAAAATTTGTTCTACAATATTAGATATTTGAAAACGTCATGTCCAATTTTTTGAAATCACTAGTCGTTTTTGCTTCTCTTCTGCTAGAAGTTGAAGTAATTCATAAAAAAGTCTCAGAAATTGGCTCCAAAAATTTTTCTTTCAATAAATTTCTTCCACCGATAGATAATAGCACCGATAGCAAAGGACGCTTAAAAAATAGCCCAGGTCTAATTTTCATTGAACTCTAAATTTTTGAAAATTGCAAATGTTAGATATAATGCAAGAAACTATGATGTAGCATCACTGGTTTTTCTTAGCTCAAAGTTAGTCATTCAGCCCTCTATCCTTTCTGTAAGGGATTTGCATAAAAATACGTTAAAATACAATAAAAGCAGTAGCGTAACGAAACGAGAGCCCGCAAAACCGCCCGCAAGACTTTTATCCGTGTCTACGTGGAGAGCAAACACAAGTGCTAGTACCTTAAATAATAAAAATATTTTTCAACAAATTCATAATTATCAGTCTATGATTATTACATAAGAATCAATATTATAGTTTTATTAATAAAAGCAGCAGGCCTAGTTCGTTTCAAAACTAGTGAAGCTGGATTGCTTTAATTACAGAATGTGAAGGATGCTAAAACTTTACTAATGTCAACGGCTCGAGCTCGCTCACATTCGATACTGAGAAGACTGAGATTACTCAAGTATCTCCCGGGCCATAGAACTACGTAGGCTGTTTTCATAAGTTTTAATTTAGAAAACCATCGCTCGGTGGCAGATATCGTAACTGGAAGTCGAAAACAAGTAAAACGCCGTTCTCAGTTCAGAAACACGTGATACTATCTATGTTTGAATTTTCAACAAGCAAAACTTTGGATAAATTAGTATTCACTTTGACGTGGACATTTCTGTTTTCAGCGCATCTCTGAAACATATTACTCGGTCTGGAAATTCATTTGATAGACCTACATATTTACATTGGAGACATGTTTTAGCACTGTGTACTTCTTCATCTGGATCAGATGTTAAGAACTTTGGGGAGAGAACTTTGAAGAAATTTACAATGATATTCATACCCTCAAATCTGTTTTTCAACTGGTTTATAACAATGCCCAAACCAGGGGAGGATCTAGCCGATCATTCTTTTTTTTTTGGGGGGGGGGGCATCATAGATTTTTGTTAAATAATAAACATATTTGTTATTATATTGTATATTTTTTGTAGCAAATATACTGTACAATATTATTGTTTAAAAAATCACATAATTCTAACATAAATATTTAATTTTTTTTTCAAATAAAGGAAGTCCCCTATGCCCCCTAGATCCCTCACTGTCTCAAACAAGCGTTAAATACAACTGTGCGGAAATATTCCCGCGGATTGTCAAGTCGCTCATCCTGGCACAATTCATGGAAATAGCGCTTTACACGTCGCATTCTTCTGCTTCAAATGTTAAATGTTTGAACTTTTCACTTTTCAGCAAGAGAACTTGCTGAGTACATTGTTCCTACAAAATTACCTCAAAATAATGATAGTTCATGAGCTGCAGTTTTTAGAAATGCAGATGTTTTCGTACTTCAAATTTTCAGATTGCAAAGCTGGCGATACTAAATTAGTAGATTCAAGTATTTTGGTCTGGAAAACAATAAGCAATAAGAATTCAAATTTCTCCAAATTATGTTTTAAGGCTGCATCTTCGTTTCTTTCTGTTGAGTCTCAGAAACCAGTGTAATTCTTGAAAGGTGTGGTGGAAAGAGACTTTTTCCTCTACGCTGGACAGGGCTTTTAAAACATCAGGAAATGCATACCGCAAAGCTTTAATCGATTGGTGTCTCGAATACTATCGAGCTGGACCCGCTTTTTGAGTGTGAGGAAGATGACAAAAGTTCCCATCTTTTCGTCCTTGAAGAAACGTACGTGAAAAACCTGATAAATTCTTTCTACTGCATCAAAAAAGGACTTAACATTATGATTTTACATACAGCATCCATTAAGAACAATTTAGATAAGTTGTGTGCAGCATAATTTGCCGTTCGTTGTTTTCCCTCTTTTCGGGTTTTAACACCCATGTACACCCCAGACATAGTAGCACACTAAGTGTACCCTTGATCATGACATTTACTTAAAGTTCCTTGCTTTCTATGCTATCAAGAATTTTCTTTTCTAATTCTGCGGCACACTGGTCTTCTATTCTCTAAGACGATTTTTGCTCCCCGGAAAGTCAGAAAGTTTTGTAATAAACAATGGTGTTCGTGAACGGTCATCCTATTAAAATTCGTTAGCCCGTGATCGCTAACTTGAAAACTTATTTATTAGAAAATGATCAATTTTTCTGCTGGATATCTCGAGGAAAAGGACCAGCTGGTTGACAGGAATTTTGTCTACGTGTAAGGGATAATAAGCACGATCATTTGAATGTTTTAAGTTACCTGTATTTGTTGTATCCTCGTACATACCCGATTTGAAAGTTTCTTTGATTCCACCCAAGATCATTATCATCACCGCCAATAATAATACTTTTTGGATCTTCTTTTTCCAGTTTGCAACCGTTTTTGTTTTCATAATTATCACTAACATCAGTCCCATCACCATCACTAACAACACTTTCTGTTGTAGTTGTACAATCACTACTTGTACCACTGATATACAGCTGTTCCAAAAATAGGGACATAATTTCAGGTATGTATTGCACATATGTAGACAATCAAAATAGATCATTACATGTGTCCGGAAATGCTTCATTTCCGAGTTATGACCTTCTCAACGCTGAAATTCCCCGGAACGTTTTTCTTTCCGCATGTCGGTTTCGTTACTGAAGAAGTTCAAAATCTCCACCTCTGTTTGAATAGAGATCTCACACCGATGTCTTGTTGACCTGCGAACACGATTCCAAACTCCAGGAGTATTGCATATGTCCTCACAAGATGCCACAATTCGATTCCGAAGGGATTCCAAATCAGACACCGGAGACGAATACACCGATGATTTTAAATGACCCCACAAGTAGAAATCGGGAGGGTTCAGATCAGGTGAGCGTGGAGGCCAAGCTATTGGGTCACCTGTACCTATCCATCGATCAGGAAACCTTCGATCGAAGAACCCGCGAGCCGTGCGACTGAAGTGTGCAGGAGCGCCAAGTGAGAGTGTTGAAGACTGTTTATCGGAGTGTCTTCATAAACATGAGGTATGGTGTTTTCCAGGAAGTTTGTGTACGCCGACCCCATAATTCTGTTTACAAGTACATGGGGTCCTACCGGCCCACATGTTGAGGGAGCACCTGATGATGACATGGAACAGTTCCACGTGGATTTTCATATGCCTATACAAGATAATAGTGGAAATTTGTAATGCCATCTCGTGTAAACTGTGCTTCATCTGTAAATAATACTAAGACAGGAAAGTGCGGATTTGCACCACACTGCTGCAAGAACCCCTGACTGAATCTAACTCATGCATGGTAATCTGCTGGTGGCAGGGTCTGTACACATTGCAAAAGATACGGATACAACTGATACTCTTGCAACAGTTTCCAGACAGTCGTGAGAGGAACATTCACTTGCAACGGTAACCTTCGTGTGCTGATGGAAGGAGACGTGTCTACAGCGTCCAGAATCTCATCCTCTACAGCTAGAGTTGTAGATCTTGGTCGTCCCCTCCCCAAACCAGAAGAGTTAAATTTTCCATTCTCGCACAGACGGAGATGGAGACGAACAAATGACTTCCAATCCGGACATTGTCGCTGTGGGTACCTCTCCTGGTACAAATGACGAGCCAGCGTAGCATTGCCGTCCGCCTTACCGTACATGAAATGCACGTGTGTCAGCTCCTGATTTGAGAACATGACGCACAATCGAACGCCAAACACAACACTGAATGTAACCTTCGACTCGGAATGAACTGTCACTATCATGTTAATGTCTCCTTTCATTGCAACGACCAGCGCCTGACTTGGACTTACGTGAGCCTTACGCTGTTGAATGTTTTAGCGCCCTTTTAATTTGCTTTTTTAAACATTAAAGATATTTATAATGTTTTGAATAAAAAAATGTTTTACGATATATTAGTAACCGACGTGTACGTATGAATAATTGATTACACGTATACGTATAAATAATTCTCACCACGATATCTGTTTAATAAATGTACGCACTGGGAGCGGTAGCTCAGTGCATCAACTGATGTTACTGCAGCGCCTCTAACTGGGAGGTCCTAGGTTTGAGTCCTGACGGCGGCAGGATTTTCGATATTAGCTTTTCAGCTAGGTCGAATTCAGTCACTGTCTGGAGAAGAATTCTAGCGGTTGGCTGCTCTGATCCGTGGTTTCTCCGAGCAACACCAGGCGAATGCCGGAGCAGTACCCTACCAAACGGGCCACGGACCGCGCGCGATCTTTCCTTCCTCTTCCTTGCCCTATCCTCTCCCCTTACACACACACACTATCACTAACATGCACTACACTATCACATCTTCCGGGAGACCGGTTCGGAGCTTAGAGCTTGTTGGAGCTTAGAGCTTGCTTTAATTAACACTCTCTTCTTTTTCCTATTCTGAGCACCACTCAGATGTTGATAACTAGTTTTAAAAGGTTTCATTTTTAACGCTATGATTTTTTCAAAAATATCGACAAAATTAATTTTCTTTAAACAAATACATTTCAGCGACGCAAGTCTCATTAACTGAAAGATCAACAGTTTAATAAACAAGTCTGTTCAAGTCAAGATGATGTTATCAACCCTCTAATTCTAACTGCTATTTACTGAAAAGCGTTGTCAGAGACGCTCTTGTGTGAGCGTTAAATCACTGGCAAGGTTCCTACCTAAACAATAACAATCAAAAGATAGTTTGTATGTCGTGTTTATTGTTTTCAATGACAAAGTGCTTATACCAATGTTGGAAAAATCTGCCTTTATTATTTAATTTTATTAATTAAATAATATTTATTATTATCTATATCATTAAATTAAATCTCTATAAAACCTAAATGAATTGCTTACCTTTATTGATTTAGAAACAGTAAAACTGGGTTATATAAGCTACCGAAGTGAAAAAAAAACTTATTCTGGAAAATGCTGTTTGTAATCTTTTATTGTATGAACTATCGCAAAATATCACAGAAAGTATAAAGTAATTAATAATTCTTATAATCGCAGAACCTTCAGCACGCTTGCATTACGGGCCTTGCGGGCCCGAACGTTGCGCCACTAATTAAAATTATGATCATTTAATAATAAAAAAACCAGAAATATCGATTAGACAGCAAGGACAATCTTCAGATGTATATCAGCCCATCTTTAACATATACTTCCGTTTTTGGAGAAATACACCTAAAACAAACCTCTGTGAACTTGAAAATATTCAAAATAATTTTCTTCGCCATGCAATAAATGTCCCATGACACAGATGATCATTTTCAAAAAGAACTAACCATGAAATTTCCTTGTAAATTGACAAAAAGATTATCAACACGTTTTCACGCCGTTCCTCAACTTTGTCCCAGCGCAAACTGTTTCAATATCGTAACCTCAGCTAATGGTTCTCCATGAATCCGCTCACGACATCTTAAGAAATTACTACACTCTTGTTAATAATCACCATAAAAATTTTTTAATTAATTATTAATGTAGCAATTTTCTATTCTTTATGTGGAAATAGTGAAAGTGAAAATCAATTCATGCATAATTTGTATTAAAATATACCGCTGAGAACCTTGAAAAGCAAACATGTCGAATAAGGAAAAAATAAATTTAGAAAAGGAATTTGCTTGCCTGCCTGTGAAATTAATTGTTCGTATCGGAGTATTCCTCCCCTCTTCAGTGTTTACATTTTATTAGGCATGACAGTACATATGGTATATGGCATTTTATCAAATTCATTGGAGTTCTTTTTATTGAATCAAAACTTTATGCGACATATTATGTTTGGACTCGATAAGAGTTATCTGGGGTTCGTCTGTATTCTCGTCGTAATGAAATTGTGTTTGCAATCTCCCACGTTTATTTAGTTCTGAGCTCTTTAGATCACAGTATCACCAATCTCTCTTAAGTGTGTACTATAATAGACAGGTACTCGCGATGAAAAAAATTGCGGGTGAACGTCATAAGAAGTAGTGGCACTAGCGTAAATCGCGAATCCCTCTTACATCTTTTTTTGGTCAGAGTCAGGAGAAATACTACCTACCTATATCGAGAAATGAATTTAGAATGAAGAAAATTGTGAAAGAAAATAATGAATCTTGAAGCATCTCTGTTGATATCAGTTTCACAAAACGAAAATATTCCTCATATTTACTTTCTGGATGTTTCTTCGAAAGTTTGAAGGTCACTACAAACGGGCTTATGACCCCAAAGAAACCATGGTTTGTGTTTGAGACACTAGTTCAATCTCAGTCTCAAAGAGGATGTTCTTCTGTTTTACCCTTCCTTTTGCTCGCGTTCTTTTGCTCTTAGCAGGAACGTTACATTTTAGTCTTTTGACTTTGAACTTGTAGATTTCAGGCGGTAATTCTTTGATAATTACAAATTGTTTGAATATTACTTCATCTGTTTATCACAATATTCTCCGCAATTTTTTCTTGACATCCTTAGGAGGAGCAAAGTTCGGCATACGTCACAGCACATGCAAGCCTTGCGGTATGTAAATAATGATATCATAGCTCAGTAGATAATACGATTTACGAGTCATTATAGTACGTAATATTTTAAATCTGAATGGTAAAATCGCAAGAAAATCAGAAGGGTGTAATTAAACATCATTAAAATTGCAATGCAGCACAGTAAGAATGTTACAGGTGTATCCCCCACGACAAATAAAGTCGCGAGTTGAACCTTCCTAGTTTCTGTTGTAGCCTGATCATGAGCTCGAATTTTCAGAACAAGAGTTCACAAAAATTACTCCGACTGATCCGATGTTTTCTTTTTCAACAGCTCCCTGCAGCTACACAAGACAAGATAAATGTGCGTCATGGTATTAGTGCACGAAGAGCTTGAGTAATAAAATTTGCTAACTTGAGATAAAAGTTCTGTACAAAGACCCTCCCACAAATTGCGAGATTCAGCGGGTGGCGTCATGGAAAATGTTTGGGATAATACTTCATAGGGATTTACTGGAACATCATTCGCCTGATTTACTTTAGAACATAATGATGTACAATTACTTGTTGTTGTTGTTGTAATTCTTTTTCCATAAAATATTGTAAAATTATTTACAAAAGGTAGCCTTTCTCTTCAAAACGACAGGTTTTCCTTTTTTGCATTTCGAAATATTTAACGCAAATTATTTGACATAGAAACGTTGATGTAGTTCTTTCAACGGCTTTACAACGGCTGTTCCTGCACGCAGTCACCATCCTAGAATAGACATTAGGCCTGGAAGATGTTTTAAGTTCTAGGTGCGAAATGTATTATTCCTAAAAATGCATTTGCGACATGGACCAAATTTTACGTTACATCTGGCAAAATTGTTTCGTTTCAAATCGCACCGACTTCAAATTCCAACATTTTTACTTTCTCGCCTTCTATATAATATGAGAAAGTCGAAAAATTGCTACTTTTCGCTGCATTATTTCAATACCTTCTCATTACTACGTAAATATTATGCGAGTAAGTAAAAACCATATCACATTTGAAGAAAACAAAGTTCCCTAAAACACGCATGCAGTGCGTAGTTTGGGAATCAATAAAGTCCTTAATCGCGTGCACCTCTGTCACCTAAAGTACCTATAGTACACCAAAAACCCGCATTTCGATATCTTAAAAAGAACAAAACTCTACATGGTTCCTGTTTGGGTGCTCCTAAACGTTGAATCACACCTTAATGATGGCATATCTGGTAAAAGTAACCATTTATAAGAAATTGCCACTGGGTATCTGAAACATTTATGGTTCTTTGCACAATGCGCTGAGACATCCCACAACTCCGATAAGCCATTCCCGTGACAGTAGACTTTTCTCAGGAAACTAGGATGTTTCAGGTGAGCACACAGAACGGTTAAATGGACACTATTTAAATAGGCTTTTGAGTAGTGAGGCTAAAGCCACTCCTAGTGATCTTGGATTCGATTTACGGAGGATCATGTAGAGTTTTCATCGGAGTGAACTGTTCAGCGATGCATGAGGCAGCAAAATTTTAATGAAAGAAAAACAAAAAAAAAAAACAAAAAAAAAAAAATATTATGCGCGAATAAAGATTTGTTCACACTGTCACCTTACAAGAGTAAATCCACTACAAATTCGCAAAGCCCTGCGAGATGATTGTTTATTTATTTATTTGCGACAGAAGTAGTACCAACTGTATGAGACGTGCATAAGAAATACCTGACAAAATATAGTTTCAATAAATCCACCGTTAAACATTATGTGCAATAAATCCGTCAAGAAAGGCATTAGTGAAAAACTTAATTCATTTCAAGACCCGTTCGTGCTCTTCTTGTTACTTCCAAGAATATAAAGCTCCAAAACTTTGGAGAGTATTTCCATTGGAAAATTCGATCATATTAAAATTTATATTAAATGATGGAGCAGGAAGAAAACTCTTAAAGCTTCATGAAAGATTTAAAAAGTTCAGAAAAATTGCCGAAGATGTTTCGGAATATAAAAATGTAACTGTGATTTAAAAATTCCATTTTTCAGAACAATGTTTCGTAAGAAGGGGTGTTTCCTTTTCGCTATTTCTAATTGGAGAACCAGCTCGGATTTCATGAAATCTACTAATATTTCCCATGTGTTAAAAATAGCCATTCTAATACCTGTTTGTATTAATAACTGTCAGTCCGTTCTAGTCTCTGAGGGACGCACTCGCATAGCCTTCGGTTACTGCCGAATTATTGCTAGTAATGCAATATTCTGTTTAAATCAGAAGCAGAAAAAAGCAGACTGCTATAAAATATCTGCATTTACAACGGCATGATTGAGTATGCCACATGATAGAAGAAGTATAGTAATTCCAGATAGGAGATGGATGGATCATCTGTACGAAATCTGAAGGCCCAATTCAATGATTTACTTCATTTAATTGACGGTGAACGCTTCAATATTCAGAATTAACAAATGAAAATGGGACCGATGCCATCTTTGTAAGTGTATTTGACTCCATTTTTTCTATAAATTTATAGAAAAAAATTGTAGCAATTTTTAAGACATTTTTGAAAATGTCCTTGGGGCTTCATGAAAAGTACCCCCAAAATCTGAAGATTTTTTCAAAATTACAGAGCTTTGAGATGTGCCTGATCAACCGGGGAAAATTCATTTTGGAAAAAATCCTACTACTATTTTAGGGCCTAGTGTTTTTCAGACACATGGACATAACTTTACATAACTTTATACTAATACTATATCCGCAACATTACATAACTTTAAACTCAGAGTATAAACGTCCGTGTACGTCTTATTTGATTGATTTCTTCAATGGCGTCATGCTTACACGTGCTCGTGCGTAGAGGAGGCGCAATTTTCATCCTGTAGCGTAGCCTTTCTTGTGATCCAGAAGTACTTTTGTGCGTGAACGTATTCCTGGAGTAGGCTGTGCGTCTTCCGTTTCCCACCGACGTCTAGCTGGCTAACTTCTATTACTGCAGGTAAAGACAGTGGGGCACCTATTGCTTTCCACATCTAGGCGCTGTTGTGGCCTAAGAGCCGTTATAGGCCACAGTATAGATCGACCAACGTAGTATTTCTTGAGCTCTTCGCACGGAGCCTGGCTCAGAGAGTATTACATGGCCAGGCTACCCCTAGATGGCGTTAAAGTTGTTCGTAAATATGTTGCGCACCTGATGTTATTCCCGCTCACACAACTTAGCACGAGAGGGGAAGGAATTAAGCATACGGTATGACGTTCAAGGGTGATAAACGGTAACCTAGAAATACCATACCAGAACCCACAACATTCATGCCTTTCGAGGAAACTGAACCCATTGCCCCATGTACAGCGCACGTGGTAGTAAAAGCCCAACTTCCTGCGTGTTCCAGGGCCAGACAGGAATGTAAAAAACAGAGCTCAAAGGTGATACATGGTAGTTGGAAGAGCTACACCCAGGGTTGGAGCGAGACAATTTTGGGCCCGTGGCAACGCTGAAACGCAGCCTCCCCCCCCCCCAAATTAAAAATGTGAAAGTTATTTCAAGAAACTGTATATGAGTTATTTTATTTCAACAAATAACAACAATTTTAACTTTTAAGCTAGAAAAAGTTTGGAGAAATATATTTTAAATAATCATTTTAAGAAAAAGTATTTAGTGATCAAATAATACAATATCCACTTAAAGCGCTAAAAATTGTTGTGTTTAATTAGTGTTTAATAAAATCACTTGTCCTATATGAAATAATAAATATGAATTTCAGTAGAACATTTTAATGCTAGCGTCGTTTAATTCTTTTCATAGAGTTCTATTTTATAAGTAACTGGCGGAACCCGGCAGACGTTGTTCTGCTCTTCATTTCCTTATTTCTCCTTCCCTTTCCTTTTCTCTCATCATCTCTCTTTCCGTCTCTCCCTCTCTCCGCCTCTTTCTCTCTCCCTGTCTGTCTGTCTGACTGACTCTGTCTCTGCCTCTCTCTGTCCCTCTCATTCACATTTAGTCGCTGATTCTGCACGTCTCTAAGCAGGTGGGGTAATATCAAGAAGCGCCGGACCAGCAAAAAATGTAATAGAATGTCCAAGAAAATCTCATCCTATAGATTACGACGTGAGAAACGTTTATTTGAGACGTTTGGCCTCGATATTTTAGTTTTTAATGTCATAGAACGCTTAATTTAGGAGTTATTTAACGATATAGATTAAAAATGCTGCCGAATGTTGCGGGTTGCATTTGACATGCATATTTAGTTTTGTTCCATAGCGCCACCTAATGGAGTCCCAACAAAATTAACAGTACATAAATCTTCTTGGCGAAAAAAATCACGTAAATGTGTTAACTTTCATTGAGATCGGTCGCACGGTGGCGGAATTAACTGCTCTTAAGCATACAAACATCCATTTACATATATATATATATATATATATATATATATATATATATATATATATATATATATATATGACTATAATTATTTATGGTAAAAGATTAATTGAAAATTTTGTGACATATCAGACTAATGTACCGCGACTTATAAAATTACGATATCGATTTTCTTGAGTTCTAATTTCTTTTTCAAGTTTTTGCTATTTTTTCCCCAGGATCAGCCCCTTGCGGGGCTCAGGGCGATTGCCCGTCGGCGGCCCATGCCTAGCGCCGATACTGGCTATACCACGCCACAGTACACAACCCAACATACGAGCCTGAGGCAAGATTGGAACCCGCGACACTCTGAACCGAAACTGATAAGATTCTCTGCTAATTACCTGGCTCTTTATTTTTGTTTACTGAATCCTAAAACATCTATTTCGCCTATTCTAAAAGTCTAAAATAAAATGTTTAAAATCTAATAACCTGACTCTTAGTTATAAAGCGAATCATCATCATCATCATCATCATCATCATCATCATCATCTTCTTCTTCTTCTTCTTCTTCTTCTTCTTCTTTTTCTTCTTCTGCTTCTTCTTCTGCTTCCTTTTCTTCTTCAGGAACATTGTCTGTTGAACCATATTTCCCACGATAAGCATCATGTATCCTCTCCAAGACAAGTGTACTTTACAAACTCGTTTATTAATTAATTCTTATTGTAACCAATACTTAAAAAGTTTCTTTTTAATCAAGATGGCTACTCGAGCTCTTTCTTTTACTCACTTGGCCACTGAAATGAAATAAGTTTTCCAATCTTCATTACTCTTCCCCCATTTTCTCAGTTTCAGCCAATACCGTGAAGTAGGTCCTGTATGACTAACTTTCCGGCGACTTCATTATTTTCTTCCAACCAAACATATTTCACATACTCAACACTATACTTTCCGACTATTTGGTTTTCGCTGAAACCGATTTTCACTAGTATTTTTGTGAGTAAGGGAGTGACTGTAAAGCCCTTCTCGAAGGATCGAATACTTTTCTTTCGGGATTAATTCTCCCCACCCCATGGCCCTTCATCTCTCTTCTCCTTAGGACGGTGCTTTCTCCTTTCTTTTAGTCTGAAAGAATCACTACATCCACTCTCCCCATCTCCCCATTCTGCAATTGTCTGGTTCATACCCATGACACAAGCCCTCACAGGTTTTGGTGCTAGGCAGAAACAAATAGCCCATTTGACTTTCTCGACTTCTTACGTACGTGATAGAGAGAAAATATTGTAATACTGCGGCAAAAATCGTAGATTTAGCGACAGAAAAACTCGCATTTTGGAGCTCTGGTATCGAAAAAGTGGATAAATCTTTTTTCTATTTGTAGTAAATTACTTCCTCTAACTTTTTTGGGGGGGAGGGTGATGCCGCCCAGGGTCTCGGTAGTGTAGGCGATGCAAGTCAACCTACACCAGTAAGTGCCGAGAAGCTCTCCTGTAATGGAATCGCAACCATATGGCCGTAATAGCCGCCTGTAATGGGTTTGCAAGGGTTCGGCATCACGACATTATCCATAGTGATGACCCCCTAATCTGTTCATGCTCCAAATACAGCAAGAATTACAAAGGTAAGCTCTCCGCTTTGAGTCATTTTCCTAAATGTCCGGGTCCGAAAGCATCTAAAGGAGACTTTATATGCGAGTTATGCTCCGCCAACTTTGCAACTAAATCAGGGTTCTCACAACAGACGCAGCTAATAAAGCTCGAGCTGACAAGGCACAACGTAGTGGTAGGACTGCTGTGCATTCTTCTCTTCTCTTTTCTTCGGAAGTTGATCTGGAGGGTAGCGCTGCTTCTGAATGGCGCGGTGCTCCGCTAGGGGAGATACCTAGAGAAGGGAATCCCCCGCAAGCCGAGTGTACGTCAGCGCCACATTTTACCAACCAGCGGAGGAGGAACTCCGCCATCACCTGCGATAAAACATTCACTAGTCACCGGGTCAATGTACAACTATTTTTAAAACAATGTTTAAGGCCGACTGCAACCCCAACTTTAAACGGGAGAGGTGGCTCAGGGAATCAAATGATGTCTCTGCAGTGCCAAGGACCGGTGAACCTAGGTTCGAGACCTGACGATGACATGATTTTCGATGTTGACTAGATAGCTAGGTCGAGTTCTGTCGCTGCCTGGAGAAGAATTCTAGCGCCGGGCTGCTCTAGAACGTACTTTTCCGTGGTTTCTCCGATCAACACCAGGCGAATGCCGGAGCAGTACCCTAACAAACGGGCCACGGACCGCGCGCGACCTCTCCTTTCTCTTCCTTGTCCTATCCTCACCCCCTAGACACATTTACACTTACATGCACTACTATAACCAAAATGCCGGGCCGGGAGATCGGTAGGGGGCCCAGAGGTTGTCTCGATGGGGTTAGTGTCTCGCTGGTGGGAGGTATCAGCCGCTAACCAACTGTGGGTCAGCGCCCATTCTTATCATCCAGTGGGGCGATAATCATTGCCACCTCCGAGAAAAAACATGCACTACACTTACGCGACTAATGACCTTAGTAGTTGACGCGCCCGGGATCACTCATCAATCAATCCTTCAGCGAGAGGGGCGAAATGGATGGCGGCGTAGTGAGAAGGGTGAAATGAACGAAGTGAAAGCCCATGCACCGCAAGGGAATCAAGACACCTGTGTCACCATTGGAATAGGAGCACTTTCTGGTTCTGTGGCCCACAGCAGTAGTGAACATTTTAACTTGTTTGTTGTTGGACGTAACCTGTAGAATTCAGAGTTTTTACTTTCTCGCCACTACATACGCAGTATAGAGAAAGCGGCGAAGAAAAGTTGATAATTCTTATTCCTATATGCAGGAAATTCCTTTCTACAAAACGTCATGCTTTCAGAATCCATGTTTTGGGACTCCTTGACACCGAAAAATTGGTGTACGGCAAAATCGTCTCACTCTCCGTCCGTCTGTTAACAATGCTTGCCGCTATACCGTATTTCATCAAAATTGATATTCCACGATCGATCTGGCTGATGAACCTAAACTGTTTTCCATGTCTATGAGGATGCCCATGAAATTTTTCATGTCTATTAGGTTTCAAATTTTTCTAAAAAAACGCTATAATTTTTTGGATTACATTTTTTCTCTCAGATAGGAAAGTATGGTTATAAAAATGGATTAGGTCGAATTTTTATTGAATTCTCTGAACTTTTGAAAATACTGAAAGTTTAAAAATTCTTCGGCGTTTTCCTACAACTACATTATAGAAGGTGGAGATTTTTCTTCTGAAGGAACTCTGTTGTTCAAAATTAGATCTTTAAATAAAATCTTGTTCAATTCTTTCAAAATATGAGTAGATTAGCGTAATTTTGCGGAAATAAAGGCAATTTAAAAAACTTTTCTTTTAAAAAAGGCCCCAAATTTTTTCTTTAACCTTTTTGTGCGGGTAGTACTAAATGTACTGAATGACATGACTTTGTCTCTCTGCCTTTCTCTTCTGCCTCTATGTTTGCTTCCACCTCTCTGCCTCTCTGGACCTCTCTTTGCCTCTCTCTCTCTCTGGGTCTGTTTTTCTGTCGTCAGCCTCTCTCTCTCTCTCTGTTCTCTCTCAGCCTTTCAACTGAAGCGATTCTCGCCGGAGATGCAATTTGAACAACAGAGTTCGCTCGGGTCACTAGTTTTCGGTAAGTTTACGTTTGTTTACGTCGGCTTTGCTAGCCGAAAGCTTTGCCATGAACAAATATCCGTTCTTTTTGCTGGATGCTCACGAAATACATTTCTAACCGACTCTTTATGCCCAACGGGACAATTGTAACTCTTGTAAATTCGTCTGTATTTGCATTATGAGGTCCAGCGTAGCACTTGCGACAAATAAGGGAAAGGCCAATGAGAAATGTCGCGTCGGTCCCGTTGAGATAGATCCCAACTATTTTGGATGTTGTGAAAATCCGTCACCTCGGAAGGTGAACCATCCGGCCCTTCAGCCCGAGCGGGTGAACCACTTTCACCACGGATTGATCGATGAATTGATTCACTGATATTTCCGAGAATGTCAACTGCTACGACCATTAATCCCATCAGTAAAGTGAATGAGAAAAGTGGCGGTGTTCCTCCCCAGCTGGAACGTGGGATCCGCCACTGATCTACACGACGGCTCGCAGGGGAATTCCCCCTCTACATATCTCCTCCAGCGGGGCACCGCCCCAGCCGGGGAAAGCTCCCAATATTATCGTACAGGTTAGTTTGCGGGGAGACTGCCCGTAGGCAGTGTTCCGCACCCGAGTTTCGACCCAGGCTTCCTTCGAAGCCTACCCCCGACGCGGGTCTGGGGACTTTTATCTAAGCAGGCGCACCCCGTGGGCAGTCCCGTCTGCGCCTGGGATTTGACTCTCACTTTCTCCGCCAGATGTCGGACTCAGTTAACTATATCCGAACTGTCTGGTTGGGAGAAAGTGGGATCTCGTGAGGGCGGGATGTTGTCAGAGGGATTTAATTTTGCCGGGCATCCTGCCAGGGTTCTTTTACATGCCACAAGAGTGACATGGCTACTGTGGATTTTCCGCCCTTCCAAAATCCGGGTTCCTTGGCCGGGATCGAACCCGCGTACTGGGGGCTCGGAGGCCAGTAAGCTAACCCCTCACCCACCGCGGAAGCTCCCAATTCCGACTGGTCTCCCGACATGAGTGGTAGTGTACTGCGTGTAAGAGCAAGTGTGTGAGTGAAGGGAGAGGGTAGGAAAGGAACAGGCGCGCGATCCGTGGCTTGTTTGTTAGGGACCTACTCCGGCATTCGCCTGGTGTTGGTCGGAAAACCACCGAAAACCGCCGATCGGACCCGGCAGCTAGAATTCTCCTCCAGAGAGCGGAATTCGACCCGGCTAAGTAACTAGCGTGTAAAATCTACTACGTCGGGTCTCAGACCCTGGAACCAGCGAACCTCGAGTCGCTGCAGCGTCAGCAGCAAAACTGTCATTGCTTCGTTCACTCCTGCAGGTGAAGCTGTCGTTTGTTTCGAGTCGGGAAGGCGCTGAGCGCGCCGCGCCGTCCTCAGCCTCCGGCGGCAGACGGCGGAGGGCGGGGGCGGGGCGGGGTTGGGGGCGGGGGTGGGAGCGGGGGCGGGAGCGGGGCGGGGGCGGGGGCGGGGGCGGCGGAGGCCGCTTGCAATCGATCGCTCCCTTCCGCTCGCGTCCCTGCCACCCACCTTCCACACGCCACGTGCGATGAGCGATCTCTCAATCAAGGTTGCCACCGAGTTAGCTCAGGGCAACAACCATTACCGCCGCTGCGACTCTGTCGGGGAAGTTCTGCAGTTTGATTTATTATTTTTTAATGAATGTCATCTTCATTAAGAGGCTAAATTGATTGATTATTTATTTATTTATTTATTTATTTATTTATTTATTTATTTATTTATTTATTTATTTATTTATTTATTTATTTATTTATTTATTTATTTATTTATTTTATTTATTTATTTATTTACTTATTTATTTATTTTATTTATTTATTTATTTATTTATTTATTTATTTATTATTTATTTATTTATTTATTTCGTGCGACAACCACCAAGTCATTAGTTCCCTTTTCCGGGTGCGACAACCATTAAGGTCATTAGTCCTGTAAGTGTAGTGCATGCTTATTTTCTCGCTTGGTAGAGAGTTCCGGCCCCGCTCCACCCCACCCCCCTGGTGAGTTCCGGCGCCGACCTACACGTCGGCTAGCCGTATTTCCCAATCAGGTATCTCCCACCAGCCGGACACCTCCCCTTAGCCCGGACAATAATATAAGCTTCCGACCGATCTCCCGACACGTGTGGTAGTGTAGGTAAGTGTGTGTGTAAGTAAGGGATCACGATAAGGCAACGAAGGAGAAGGAAAGATTGCGCACGGTCCGTGAGGGTACCACCCCAACATTCACCTGGTGTTGAACGGAGAAATCACGAAAACTACCGACCAGAGCAGCCGGCCGCAAGAATTCTTCTCCAGACAGCGACTGAATTCGACCTACCCGTGTGTCCTACCACCGTCGCGACGCGTCGGGATTCGAACCCTAAAACCTCCCGGCCAGAGGCAGTGCAGTGACATCAGGTGACGCCCTGAGCCACCTAAGCCAATTCAATATTTGAAAAAATAAGTGGTGTTCGTGTATTTTCCGCTTGAAGTTAATGCAATTTATAAAAAATTTCACAAAATTTCCTTTAATTTGTTCCTTGGACAGAGCAAAGGTCACTTAAAAATGGCCTAAGTCTCTTTTTCGTCAAACTTTCTGAATTTTCGAAAATTGAAAATGTTAGGAATAGTACGAGAAAGTATGTGTTGTTACAGCACTACCAGTTTAATGGATTTATTTAACAACTCCTAAAATTTCGATTCACTTCATAATAGGCTATTTAAAAATTTTGAAGCTCATACGTTCATTAAATTATGAATCCCTAATCTATATTTTACATGACACGAGATTTTAAAAAGTATGAAAATATTGTTCTAAAATTCAAAATTTGAAAATATTGTTCTAAAATTCGAAATTTGAAAATATTGTAACTAAAATTAATTCGTGAAAAAGATGAAGATCTTTTCATGAAACATTTCTGCCACATTGAGTGAACTGGGCTGTATATTTTCAAGGAGACATTTGATGTCACGTAGCAGGAAAATTGAAACCAGACATGAATGAGCGGAAATCTAAGCTGGTAACATAAGCTGACATAACGGTGAAATGAAAGAAGAGACTCTGCGAATGGTGTGTTCCTTCACCAGAAAAGACGAGACAGTAGTCTGTAGTGGAGTGTCCATGCTGAAAGGACCTCGGGAGCTGAATGACTGTAATAAATGGCAATTGGGAGTCGGAAAGTATTGACGTCAGCAGTACGTTTCCACCACGGTTACTGCCTCTTGAAAAGTGTTGGTATAAATAGTAAAGTACTGCTTTGGTTAGTATTTAGAAGGGGGAAATCATTCATGAAATAACATGCTAAAAGTAGCATATTGTAAATAAACCATTAACGATGTTTGCATTTACGTCGTTTTGACGTAGTCATTTTGTGAATTCACTTTTCGCGTTTACGAGACTGTGCTTATAACTGCTCTTATTAGTTTCAATCGAAATATTTTCAATTCTGACCTAACCTTGGACATTCTTTGGAAGTGAACGAGAACACAAGACCGTGTCGAACGCCGTGATGGAATTTAGCAACGGATTATGCAACATACTAATCGTTTTCTTTCAATATCGCAAATTTATTTCTTTACATTCTAATACATCGAAAAAATTACCAGTTAAAAAAGGATGAAATGAAATGTATTCCGGAAACAAAATACCAGTTTAATTAAAACATAGAACAATAATTAATTTCAGCGTGGTAAGGTATCTCTTGATGCACAGTCCAATCTGAGTTTTCGGGTACAGAAAAGTCTTTCACTACGTTGTGTATTAAAACAGAAACTTCGCTTCGGGTTAATCGCTCTCTGATTTTTTTGTTCTTTCTTGAACATGTAGTATACAGAAAGTTATGTAATGCTGCAAAAAATTGATCTTTAGATTTCGATGTAAATACGCGTTCCCCGATCGATCTGGTCGAACTCAAGGCCTTCGGAATTTGAAATTTTTTTTTTAATTTTTGGGTGTATGTTACATGAAGTTCCTAGCATAATTTCAAAATTTGCTCGAAAATATCTTGCCAAAAATTTTCGTGTCAGATCGCACGAGCGTTGACCTCTTTATGTCTCAGGCGCTCGACTTAAAAACTTAGTTCCTCAAACATCTGTGCGGGTTGGAAAAACCTGGAGAGGTACATGCTGAGGCGAATGAGGCGACCCCCAAACACGTGCATTGCCAGCACCGAATTGCTGTGGGGAGGGGGAGGGGTTGCTTTAATAAGCAAGGTGTGAGTTGCCGGGTTGTCCCCTCCAATATATCACCGGGAGCGGTAGCTCAGTGCATCAACTGATGTCACTGCAGCGCCTCTGACCGGGAGGTCCTAGGTTCAAGTCCTCACGGCGGCAGGGTTTTCGACACTAGCTTTTCAGCTAGGTCGAATTCAGTCGCTGTCTGGAGGAGAATTCTAGCGGCCGACTGCTCTGATAGGTAGTTTTCCGTGGTTTCTCCGATCAACACCAGGTGAATGCCGGAGCAGTACCCTACCAAACGGGCCACGGACCGCGCGCGATCTGTCCTTCCCCTTCCTTGTCCTATCCTCTCCCCTTACACACACACACACACACACACACTTACACTAACATGCACTACACTACCACATATTCCGGGAGGCCGGTCGGGAGCTTAAAGCTTGTCCCGGCTTGGGCGGTGCCCCGCTGGTGGGAGAGTCCTGGTTGAGGGAAACCCCGCTAACCGACTGTAGGTCGGCGCCGGATCTCACCTTCCAGCGGGGGAAGGTCACAGCCATCTCCCGCGAAAAACATGCACTGCACTAACGGGACTAATGACCAAAGTAGTTGACGCGCCCGGAAACACGAAGAAATCAATCAATCAATCCACTATATCCCCCATTCCAAACAAAGAGAAGGACGCGCCCCCCGTGTCGACGCTCATGTGCCAAGTGAAGTACATTCTCCCTCGCTCGGAAAGCATAAGCTATCGAGTTCATAGGTGTGAAAGTTTCTTAAGGGTTCAAGGGGAATTATGAAACTGTTACAAATAATACAAGAACGAACATGCTACTGTAGCACCACTAATTCTCATTGTCTCTTCTTCCTAGACAAATAGGTTTTGCAAAATCCCAGTATTTATAAGCAATACATTCCGCGTATCGGTTTGAACCCCTACATTGCAATACCAATAAATCGATATTTGAAACCTGCTTGCTATGCTCCGCGTCGATTATCGGTCGGCATTCGCCTTGCATTCCGCGCCTAGGCATGTCAGCGGCCGCTCGCGCCGACAAGATTGATGCCCTGACGGAGCGACGCGACGCGACGCGCGCGAAGGTCGCGCTGCGGTCCACAGCAGCGGCCGCGTTGCGTAACGCTCGCCCCGCGCCCGCGCCCGCCCGCGCCGCCAGCAGATAAGCGACCCGGACGCCCGCGGCGCCGCTCCGCTGGACGCTCGCCGAGATAGCTCAGGGCAACGCACCGCGAGCTCCTGTTCTTCGCGTTCCGACCGCGGCGGAGTATCTGTACGTATTCCCTCCCCCCCGGGCATTTATCCAACGGACAGCCGGTTTTCCTTTACGTCCGGTTGGGATGGATTTACGACCACGCACTTAAAGGCACTAACACACTTGATGATCCTTTGATCTGAGTTCAGCAGAACGCGAGGCCCTCGGCGACAACACTCATATGAGAGACAAGAGACAAATAATGCGTAAAAACGGCGACAAGGGACAAATAATAAATAAACGTGTACCAGAATGTAATACGAATTCAGCCGCGCGCTGACTTGAGGAGGATTCTAGCGGCTGGCTGCTCTCATCGGTAGTGTTTCGTGGGTTCTACCATCACTACTAAGCGAATGGCAGAGCCGTTTCCTAAGAAACGATCCACAGACCTCGCGTGATCGTTTCTTTTTCATCCCTGATTTATCTCCTCCCCTTTCACACGTATTTATACTAGCATGCTCTACACTACCACATACTAGTCGCGCACCTTTTCTTGATACTCCACAGCGGGGGGTGCGGGGAGAGGAGGTTTCTATCTACGTCACAGCAGTGCAGTGCTGTCAACTTCAACGGCGGAAAACTGAGCGTAATAGCACAATTATTAGACTGAGGTAAAAGTGTGTCTTGGACTAGATAGCAATGACAAGTAACGAAGAAGGTAGGCAGCACTGCAAACTGAACCGTGACGTTCCGAGTGGAGCTGGTGTTTTCTACCGGGCCGTGCTGTGCCGGGCTGAGAGAGGACTTGGGGGCTCGGGTATCAAGAAAAAGTGTGAGCATAGTACGTCGGCATACAGTCGGAAGCTTCCGCCCTGTCCCCGGCAGGAACGGTACCCTTCCGGGAGGAGATGCCAGAGGAGGGAAACACCCAAGCCCAAGTGTAGGTCGTCCCTGGATCTTACTTTCCAACGGGGAAGAACACTACCATCTCTCGAGATATAACATGCACTACAATTACGACAGACCCGACGCCCGACATGGCAAAATAATCAACCAACCAAGCAATGAAAGTGATCCAGTCCCTTTGGAACTCTGCATGGGTGCTTCAGAATACATTTAAAGAGGTGAAGTGTTAAAATATTACGGACGATTTTTTAAAATTAATTTATTTTTCGGCAAAAGATACTTAGTGTGTAATACATTAACTACAATTGATCAATTTCAGTTCATAAACATTGAAAATCTCTCTAAGCGATATTTTAAAAAATATCTCACTACTACCACTTTTCCTCAAGAAAAATGTTTGAAGTTGGGGTTGGAATCAACATTTAATTTTAAACTAATATTTATTCTTATATTATGAAATAAACTCATGAATAGTAGATCATTGTGCCTCATAATTAACATTGTTTATTAATACGTTTAAATTCTGTACATTTTCAAAGTGCGTACATGGTGCGCATAGCTAAATTTCAGGGCGCGGCAAATTATCAGAGCATTGGAACAAAGAAGTATTAGTTTAAGATCACGTGGTGGAAAATTGTTGTCTGATCCCTTTAATATCGGTTGCAGTATTGAATTATACTGAATTTGTGTACATTCGTTTTTTCCAATTTGTAATTCACTTAACGGTGATTTTTATTAGTGCATCAGGAGATTCGTTCAATATTTAGAAGTAAACTTTACTCTCTGTCAAATGCCAATTTTTCAGTTCAATGATTAAACGTACTCTGTTTCAGTATTTACTATTATAACGGTGTTATTTGTAGAGTTTGCTGATATTGCAATAAGTATTTAGTTTGCTAGCCCCAACATCCAGCCTCTTTTCTACTTCATATTTCTGCTAAAGTAAACATCTCCCGTTTTTCATTTCCTTATTAAATTTAAATATATATTTTGAACATGCATTATATGTTCCATTCACCTCATGCTAATTAATGAACAGTCAGTGTTTTCAAGTTGTTTTTATTACAATCATTATTTCATTTTGATTTATTTTTTGTCAAAGGATAGTAAAGTACACGACACATGGGTGAGAGGTATAATCTCCACGTTTTCTTCAGCTCTAAAACTCTTCCCCACCCTTTCACTTCTCGCCCGTACGTTCTAAGAAGAAAACAAATGCTATCGTGCGCCTGTAAACAGCAAATTTTCGACAGAATAACTCTTATTACCGGGACCTCGTAACAAAAAATTGATAAATCTTCTTCCTATATAGAGTACATTACTTCCTTACGTTGTGTAGTCAGAATCCATGTTTTGTGGGTCCTTGATACCGGAAAATCAGTTGACGGCAAAACATGTGTCAACGCAAGCGCCAAATCCGATTTGAGTCGATATTCACCAAAACTGATATTCCCCGATCAATTTAAAGGAACTCGAGACCTTCTGAGTTTGAAATTGATATTTGTATTTTGAGAGTACTTTACAGAAAGCCACAAAACATTGTGGAAAATTTTCTCAAAATGGTTCCAAATTTTCGAATTAAACTTTGAAGTCGGATAGCACAAATGACTCTTAGAAGAATTGCACAGGTTTCATTTTCGATGACTTCCCTGATTTTTCGAAAATAACAAAAATGCATTTTTTTTCGATGTCTTCCTACAACTGCAATATTGAAGGTAGAGTTTTTTTTCCTGAAAGAAGTCTGTTCTTTAAAGACACATCTTGAAGTAATGTCACATACAAGTTTTCGAAAATATGAATAGTTTTCGCGTAACTTGTGTGAAATTTAGACAATATTAAAAATTTTTTCTGAAAAAGGCTCCAATTTTTTAAAGAAATTCTTCTCGTATGTATCAAAAGACGGTGAAAAAAAGTGGTGCTACTTTCGTATCTCACGAATTTTCTGTATTTTCGAAATTTGCAAAAAGTTAACATTGCAAAATTACAATATTGAAGATAGAGATTTTTCTCTTAAAAATCTGTTATAAAAATCAGATCTTTAAAAACGCACACGTACAATTTTTTGATAAATCGAGAAGCTTTTACCTAATTTCTGCTTCAAGTTAAAACAAATTATAAAGAAAAATATCAAAAATCGGTCCATTTTTTTCTTCAATCCCCCCCCCCCAATGGAACAATGAACACTTCAAAGAAAGACGTGTATCTCATTCTCGTTGAACTCACTCTCGTTGAAAATTGCTAATTTAGAAATAATGCGAGAAAGTATGTGCCGTTTGAGCACCACTAAATACTGTACGTAGTTGTATGATGAATACCAGTACCAACAAAGCAAGGTTAGCAATATTTGAAAAATAGATATTTTCGCTCCTCAGTTATAGAATAGTTATTTATGCATCAAGGGCGTTAAGATGTTCTTGTTAACAGAAATGGTTGCTATGGAAACTTGTTAAGGTTAGATTGAGGAAAAGATGGTAAGATGCTGACCAGATGTACAAACGGTGAATAATTACGAAAAATTGCTCACGAAAACTTGTACTGAAGCAGTCTGCTTTAGAAGATAGGTTGACTGTTCGAGAAAAGGTTTGGGTATGTTATTACGAGGGAGCAGGTTTCTATGATTTTGCATATTTCTGTCTGTTGCTTCAGAGCATAGCTGAGTGAAATTTCTTGACATTTGGTTAGAATTGGATGCTATGTAGATTAATATGTTAGTGCATTTTTGGCTGAATTTTCCTGTTAGTGAATATTCCTGTAATTATGAGCGCATATTTTGCATATTTCGTTAAAATAGACTTAACTCTAAAACGTTTGATTATTTTTTATTTATTTTACGTCAATAACAGTTAAAAACTGTGTGTGACGTGCTATGGGGAGAAGTGAATTCTGTGCACGTTTTCAAAATTCTGTGATCCTTACCCTAAGCCATATACTACTTGAACTTTGAATACAGAAAGAAAATGAGCCGTTTTTGCAAGGATTGTTAGCAAAATATTCGCTCCAATGTAATGAAATCTATTTTCAAGGGTGAATCAATAAATTTGGGATTCAGAAAAACTGATCCATTTCTCATCCAAATCTCATCTTTTCGTGGAATCTAATTATTTGTGGGCGTTCATTGATTAGAACGAGCTTGTCACAACACAGGAATATCGCAGAGAGAGCAAAGAAAATTTGAACTTTTCGGTCTTCAAGATCCTCTTGGTAGAAAATCGCCGAGATTATACGTTTGACAATACGCGTATGGTATTTGTAAAATATTTGAAATGCAGTACTGAAATGGTAAAAAATAAATTGTAATTGTAAGATGAAAATACATTGATGTTATGCTATTGCCTTTATTCTATAGATCATAAAATATATGAGCAAATGAATGATATTTCTTGATACATTTTTTTTTAAACCAGACAGAAGAAATGCAACAAGAAATGCATACAATGGGATTCACTGAGGTGAATATTTAGATCATTTATTTCTTCAGAAAACTAAGTTAGATTTAAGTAAATAAAGTAGATGTTTGCCCGATAATATATCTTTTATTTTCGAGCATACTTCTGAAATTTAATGAAGAAAGATTTATAAAGGAAATGGAATATTGTATATTTTACTTGCATATTAAAGTGAATATTTCAGAATTTTTAGGTCATAAATGCATATTTTTAAAAGTATATTTCAAGATTTTTTAGGGCATACAAATCCTGTCCCTGGTTATTACCTATAGTTCAAGTGAATAGAACTGAAAAAAAGAAAGAAAAAAATTGAAATTGTTCCTTTGCCGATAGTTGGACATTGTGTATGTTAAACTTTTCAAGCAATACAAATTCTGAAATTTGAAAATTGTGTTAGTTATTTAAAAAGTATCCTGAAGATATTGAAGTTAATCAGCTTCATCCTCTTAGGTGAGAGAAAATCTCAGCGGCAGCTGATTGGGGCTTACCAGTGAAATTACAAACGATCACGAACTCGTAATGCTGAGTGTCGTCGGACAAGTCGTTACAAAACGAACTTATTATTTACGTTAATATTTACATTATAATCGTTATTAAACGATTAAATTCGATAGAAAAGTTTAAATCCCAAGTGAAATCGTTTCTGTTGCATAACTGTTTCTATACAATTAGAGACTATACTGAGCATCACAAGAAAAGTAATATTAATTTTAACAATGATACATAATGCATTAATTACAATTTGGACTGTATAAATGTGTATAAACAACCTGTAACAAGTGTTGTACTGCAGCCTCCGGGTCAATGACCCCATCTCGATCAGGTTTTTCGTCCAGTTTCCCTGATCCATTGAGCAAATCCTGAGATGGCCCCTTGTTTTGCTTCTGGACATAAATGTAACTTTTCATTTTCTGTGCACGTCTTCTAGAATTCAGTGGGAAATACAATTATTCAAATTATCGTTTCCATGTTGTCGCGGCAGGAAGTATTATTCCGAAGGACAACATGGATAAGAGCCAAAGTTTATTTCTTATTTATCCTTGAAAATAGATTTTATTACATGGGAGGTTGTTTTTTTAAATTTAAGTAGTATATGACGTAGTGTAGGGATCACAGAATTTTGCAAATGTGCACACAATTCACTTTTCCCCATAGCACGTCATACTCAGTTTTAACTGTTTTTGACGTAAATAAATAAATAAACTTCAGATTCGATTTTTTAGTTCCGCTAATGAAATAGCATCTCACACCACACCCCTGGCTCTACTCCTACCAGAGGCATGTCAAACGGCTCCCGCAAAGCTGGTTGCCAGCCTCGGAAGCCCGACGACCCTGCGGGCACGGGCAACTTCCCTTGACTGCTCTCATTTCCCCATAAATTCAGAAAGGGGAACTCCAAGCAAAATTCGGAGCAAATTCAGAAAAGGGAAGCAAAATGTACATGCTTTTCTTTTGTGTTAACGTCCTTTCTAATTTCCACACCTGTTTTTACGTCGGTTTTAATTTCCTTGTTTTTATGCAATATGTCAGAAGATTTGATAAGTAGCACTACCTTTCGGTAAAATATACCGACAGCTCTTTCCGAAATGAAAGCGTGGAATAATTATTTTTAAGAGAGATGCTTTATCATATTGCAGGGGACAGCCCTTACGTAGGGACCCAGAGATGAATTTCGATCGATGTAACCGTGCTTTTGACAGCAAATTTAGTGGAATGTTTTCGAGAAATTATATAGCCGCACAAAGCTGCTCAGGGCATTCTAAAGCAGGAGTGTCCCCGGAGAATGTCAAGAGCTTTCACCGTTAGGGAACCAAACAAACGAATCGGCTCGGTTGGCTCGCAATTTAGGCCGATGAATACGAAAGGATTCTAAACTTCTGAAAATCTTAAGTTATAATTTAATTATCAAAGAGATCAATTGAAAGAAATTAAAGTAAGGAGCCGGTTTCAAAATAGTAACATATCTTTTTACTTCTAACAGAGAATAGAAAAATAATACGAACGAATTGTGCAATTTTTAATAATGGAGAAAGAGGAGAACTTTTTGTACACCTGTTTGGTTGCCAAAATCTACCTCAGAGTCTAAGGACATAAGACAAAGAGACTTACGAAGGCCAAAGAAGAAATGGATAACTCGGGAACACCTGGAGAAATAACCATCAGATGTTATCACCAAACAGGGACAGATGACGTGTCTAGCTTACCTTATCTCATGATGATGTTGATGATGGTAGTTATTTGGTTAATAACTAATAAGAGTCACCTTGGCTATTCGTTAAAAGAACAAAATACTATTAGTACGTTAAATGTTTCAACTTTACTACAATATTGATATGCGATCACCAGTGAAATTATTTCCCGAAAAATATATGTAATAAATCTGTGAAAATTAGCGTAAATATTATTTGTAATAAAATAGCAATACGCAACATTACACTGATTAAATGATTAGTTAATTTATCCTTGTTGAATACTATTTCATTACTTCAGATATTCTACCACAACATGAACTTGTTTTCTAGTTTTGTTAGTTGTCAATAATTGACTTCATCATTTATACTGAATTGTGTGTTTAATGAAACGATTTTAGAATCTTGCTTTAGAAACGACTTTAGAATCGACAGCCGATATTTCGACAGTGATTTAGTGAAGAGGTATGCTCACAGAAAAAAAATATTTCGAGGCAGTAGCGTTTGTTTAGTAGACGACCAACCACGTTTAATTTCGAAGAAACAATGACGGAATTCATGCTTCTGACTGATGGGAATCTCCACATTCGTACCAGGTATGAAGAGGAAAATTAAGACCCTTAAGTAGATTGCAGTACAAGGTGAAACAAATGTATTTATTTGATAAAGCATGTTGTTATCATAATTTAATTAAGGAATTTTTCAACTCCCTTCTGATGAAAGTTTTAATCATTAAAAAAGCTAGAATTATTAGGGAGCCAAAATGATGTATAATCTCCTCAGTAATATATTACTAATGTTTAATAAGTTTAACTTTAAGTGACTTCAGCTATTAACTTCTAAATTTATTGTTGTAAGAGATAATAAATTCTTATTGAAATTATGAAGAAAGAAGTCTAAACAGTACCCATAATTTGTTTAAAAAATGGAATGTTTATCTTGGGTATTTAGGGATCCAAAAATTCAAAAAGAATACTTTCAATTAATCTATTTTGTTGTAAAATAGGAGGAATGTCAATAAGGGATTTGGAGGGATTGTAACAGAACCTGGTCTGCAGCAGCAAAAATGCAGCTGAACAAAATTGCACAAAACTGTTTTCCGAAAATGTAGCACGATCTCTGCTTAAGAACAATTAAAATACTCTCGTATAACACTGCAACAAATTAACTATTTTAAGCAAAACATTTTCTTGAAAATTGCAATAACATAATACATATACCATATCTTTACCTACCATATTAAAAACGTTGCTGTTCCGTAACCCAGCACGTGAATAGTAATTATTTAATGGCGGGCAATATCTTCCTTGGAGCCTTGCTGTCACACGACGTCAATCGTGTCGGAAGCAGTTACGCACTGAGAACGTGAATTCAGTTGATACACGCGGATTCACGTGGAATTTCACATTCTAATATTTGCATTGAGGGCATTAGAAATTAGTAGATTAGAAGTAATGTAGATGATTTGGTATTTTCCTCTAGTTTATGGGTTTCTAACGAAACCATAGACCTCTTTCACGTGGCCGGAGGCTGCATAGCCTCCTTTCACTTTCCGAGCGCGATGGAAATGAGAAATGTAGATAATGTGGTTCGCTCGGTGCGGCGCGAACGCGTTATGTGATATTTGTCGTGAGGAGGAGGGCGACTCAACTCTCTTCCAATCCCGTCGCAATCCCTTCCATCGGGATGAGGCAGGAGACGGGCTTCCGGTCGGGATGAGGTTTGGGCTTCCGGTCAAAATAAGGAAGGGACCGAGTTCCACGCGAATCTCATTCGATTTCCAAGTGGATTCACTCGTCGACTTCACAATTTCTCAATGACAATTGATTCATTGATTTTTTCGTATTTCCGGGCGCGTGAACTGTTTTGGTCATTAGTCCCGTTAGTGTAGTGCATGTTTTATCTCGGGAGATGGCGGTGATCTTCCCCCGCTGGATGGCGAGATCCGGCGCCGACCTACCGTCGGCTACTGGGGTTTCCCTCTAACCAGGACTCTCCCACCAGAGGGGCACCGCCCCAGCCGGGACAAGCTCAAAGCTCCCGACCGGTCTCCCGGAATATGTGGTTGTGTAGTGCATGTTAGTGTAAGTGTGTGTATGTGTAAGGGGAGAGGATAGGACAAGGAAGAGGAAGGAAAGATCGCGCGCGGTCCGTGGCCCGCTGGTAGGGTACTGCTCCGGCATTCGCCTGGTGTTGATCAGAGAAATCACGGAAAACTACCGATCAGAGCAGCCGGCCGCTAGAATTCTCCTCCAGACAGCGACTGAATTCGACCTAGCTGAAAAGCTAGTGTCGAAAATCGTGCCGCCGTCAGGACTCGTACCTAGGACCTCCCAGTCAGAGGCGCTGTAGTGACATCAGTTGGTGCACTAAGCTACCCCTCCCGGTGGTACTGCTACGGTATTCGTGTAGTTTTGATTGGAGAAACCACGGAAAACTACCGATCAGAGCAGCCGGTCGCTAGAATTCTCCTCCTGACAGAGGCTGAACCCGACCCAGCTGAAGTGGCTAGTGTTGAAAATCCTGACAACAGTCGGGACTCGAACCTAGAACCTCCCGGTCAGAGGCACTGCAGTGACATTCGTTGGTGCCCTGAGCCACCTCTCCCGGTCCGCGCGGAGGTAGTGAGAGGAGTTGCGCAGGGGAAGGAAATGTTTGTGCTGTCCGCAGCGTTAGGTAATGGCAGTTCGCACTTAGGCTCGATAATCCCGTTCGCCGGCTTGGTGTTATACACGACACGATCGCTGCGGTCATGTTCGCTTTGAATCGAAATCGATCTTGTCCGTTCGCGCCCGTGCCGTTGACTAGGGTCTGGAAATGGGGAGTAGGTTTGGAGCCTTGTGGCTATTCTGTCATTCGAGACCATTTCTTCACAGACTACATTGCTGTTCTCAGTGCCCGAATTATAACTCAAAGAATGTTAGTGAAATTTAAAGTTCATTCTATTTATAGTGATCAATTAAAAATGTATTGCCTTCAAAATATGGCATCATAATTTTATATATTCCAATATTTGTGTATATACTATAGGCTTCCGAAAAGTTTTCAATTTGACACAAATTACATTCCCTGAACGGCCTCTAAGGACACTGCCTACGGATTAGTTTATTTATTTATTTATTTATTTATTTATTTTACGTAAAAAAAACAGTTAAAAACTGCGTAAGACGTGCTATGGGGAAAAGTGAATTGTGTGCACATTTTCAAAATTCTGTGATCCCTACACTAAGTCATATACTACTTAAATTTTGAATTTTGAAAAGTTTGTCTATTGGTGCTGCTCAAAAAGTGCGTTAGCATTTTAAACAGGATTTTAGCATGTTAATTAGTCTAAAATATATACTTTTTGGATTAATGAATGAATTACTTTTGTCATTAATCATGTGGTTATACCTTCGTAGAACAATGCCGAAATGTTGACGTTTCTTGTTTAATTAAAGGAGAGAGAATTACGCCTTAGTTCTGTAAATGAACAAATGTGAAGCCAGGATGTGAAAGTGGTCTAGACAATATTCTTTAGGTCACGATTATTTCACAAATGATTCAATGTGTGAGTCTCTTGGCCGGAGCAGCTATTACAGTACATGAACAGTTTACAAAATGTTTCCGATACAATGCATACACACTGCAGATACAATTTATTTTCACAATTTATTTGTATGTGGGTTACGGCCATATGTGAACAAACTTCTCGTTAGAAGAGTTTAAAAAAAATCATTTGTTTTACGAATTGTGTTTACTAAAATCACTGAAGTAAAAAATATACATAAATTCGAATTTTGCCTTATTAAATTACACGCTAAATAGAGGACAAAACTCTCTCCTGATAGGCCGACTGCTTCTGCACACTCTCCAGCTGTACCATCGTCCAGTAGAATTCCATTCAAGATCAGTTGAGAATCAGTGGAAATCAGTGAACGATCATACACTATTTATTATCTTCCTACTCAATATGACAACTACACTTTTCTCTTAAAATAAAAAATAGTTCTTTCGCAAAGCAGACGACACAACAATTCCCCAATTCGCACGAACATTAACAACAGTGGCTGGTTTCCTCGTTCAGTGATCGTACTTCTAAATGCAGGTAATCGATAGAAATACGAAGAAATAGAAAGGAACAGAGACAGAGAAAGAGCGTGAGAGAGATAGAAAGAAAGAGAGAAAGAGAGAGAGAAAGAGAGAGAGAAAGAGAGAGAGAAAGAGAGAGAGAAAGAGAGAGAAAGAGAGAGAGAAAGAGAGAGAAAGAGAGAGAGAAAGAGAGAGAGAAAGAGAGAGAGAAAGAGAGAGAGAAAGAGAGAGAGAAAGATAGATAGATAGATAGATAGATAGATAGATAGAGAGAGAGAGAGAGAGAGAGAGAGAGAGAGACAAAGACCTGTTTTATCAGTTCTTAGTAATGAAACTTGTTTATGATATAGCTGTGAGTACACACAGCAATTTGTAATACGATAATTCTGTAAGCAAATTACTAATAAAATTGAACTGAATTGAAAGAGATAAAGAAAAAAGAGACAGAAAGAAAGATATAGGGAGAGAACGGGAAAAAGAGAAAGAAAGAGACAGAAAAGAGACCGAGAGGGTGAGTCTGGGAGAGGGAAAGAGAGAGAGGGAGAGAGAGACAGAGATATATGGGAGAGAGAGAGAGAGAGCGAGGGTGGTGGAGAGAGGCCGATACTGCCAGTTTATTACATAACAAGTTCGCAGAGAGCGATTTCAGAAGCTACGCAGTAGTTAATGAAAATTGATGTATCTGGTTCGCTTGCCCCAACTAATAAACCTGAAGGGGAAACTCCGGAGAGCATTGATTCTCGATTAAAGTGCAGAAATACAGGATGAGAAGATATTTTAATACTTTGGAAGAACTTTTTCTGGTCATCGTAGAGCCAGATACATCAGGCATACGACTAAAGTTGCCGATTACGGGAATGTAATTGTTCCCGTGGAACAACAATTCAATGAGTGAGTAAATTGATGGAATATTGTGATCCACAAAACTCGTTCTGAGGACTCAACAATAATGGCTCTGCTATCATTACAGAGTGTATAGGAGGTTCATCAAAGTGGCACAGCCACGACAGCGGCCTCAAATATGATTAGCGCCAAAATGTATAACTATTTAATACTAATTAGGTATACCAAAATCTTATTTTTATCATTCATTTTTTTCTTAGAAAATGGAGTTACACGAGCTTGAATCAAATTCCCTTAGCCACCAGTGGCTGCTGCTTCTTAAGGGCTCTAGAGTGGCCCCTCCCCAGGAAAACCAACCTTGGGAAAAGTTGCAGAAAGTATTATACTGTCAGTAAATCGACTCGTTTAATGTGTGCACACCACCAGCGCAATTTTTGAGGACTAATTTAATTATAAGGGGTCTATTATGTGGAAGATAAATGTTTTGGAATGGATAGCATCGTGTACTATCCGTCCGTCCGTATCTGGTGCATGAGAAGAATGGAAACTTGAGGAGAGTGGGGGAAATGGGAGTTGGATGGGAAAAATCATAGATTTTCTTAAATCATCGATGTTTTCCACTAGAAATATCGATATATTAATATCGATAGTTTGCTTTCGATGTTTTCTTTACATCGATATTTTGTTGCAAAAACATCGATGTTTTTTAATATTTAATTTTTTAATTATTTTTTAAATAAGTGGGTTTAGGCATGTTGTAGAGTAGCGGCAATCCACAGCAATATCATTGTTTTGCGTCATCCTCTTTATCACGCTGCACACTTCGCCTATGCATTCTGAGGTATTTTAGGTGGTTTTACTTCGATAGTGTATGGATGGAAGTGACTAAACGGTTAAGTAGCGAAACACGATGCTCTTTATGATTAATTTTATTCTTCACATTCGATAATAATTTTTATTAACATGCTACTAATATGCTGGTGAATAAACAATAAAATATATCCCTTTTAGGCACTGTAATTAAAAATGGATAGAAAATAGCGTTTTTATTAGCCTATAATTAAAACATCGATGTTTTAAAAATCGATGTTTTTTCGTTGATGTTTTCGTCGACATCGAAAACCCTTTAGGGATGTATCGATATTTTGCTAAAATTTGCCATCACTAGTGGGGGCAACGTGCTAGCATTAGGGTTTTGTTCGGCAGAGTCCACGACTATTAACTAAGCTAAAAATACCGGCCCTTTCATCTGATTTCATTAATTACTGTTTGCTGGAAATAATTTTAAAACACTTTTATTTTGCGTGATCACTATTGTACCTTCCCGTATCAACGTAAAAGTTGTCTTAGACAATGATTAAAATCCAGAATCGTACAAATCGATTGTACACCACATGCTACAGCTTTCCTCGTTCAAGAAGTATTTTGAAGACGTAAAATGTACGTGATAGTTCGGATATACCTGCTGCCCCTCCCAATTCACAACCCACCGGCCTCCACTGCTAGCCACCATAACGGAATAATAGTAGTGCAAACATTACAATTCAACTACACATGTTCAACCATGACTTTCAAAATATGATTTTGCGGTAATTAGTACTTTAAATAATTGAAGATTTTAGCACTAGTCTTCTTTGGATATGTAATATTAGCTATGCTAGATTGATATCAAGCTGGAGTAAAAAGAGTTTCGTTTAAAAGAATAAACACTAAAAGGTTTTTCATTCCTCTGTGGTGGCTGAGACAGTGTGATGGACGCGTGTGCTCGCCTCGCACGGCGCTAAGAGTGCCCCGTGGCCAAAGGGCGAATCGCGCGCATCCTCTCCTCCCCCCCCCACTCCTCCCCCTTCCTCTGGGGCGTCAGGGACACAGCTACGTTCGTCAGCGATGAGACAACGACCCCAAAACATCTGTTTCAAAACGTCGAGGTTTAAAGACATGGAGGTTAATAATACTATATCGCTCCAAAACCATCGACGTTTTTAAACACCGATGCTTTTAAAAGTGGTTAAGAAACCTCTCACATTTACGTTCGCGCGGTAGAGAATTAATTGGACAGTGACGTGATTATTCATTTATAATTTAATTCACAAAACGAACTGATTGATTGATTGTTTCGTGTTTCCGGGCGCGTCAACTGCTTTGGTCATTAGTCCCGTTAGTGTAGTGCATGATTTTCTAGAGAGATGGTGGTGGTTTTCCCCGCTGGATGGCGAGATTCGGCGCCGACCTACCGTCGGCTAGTGGGGTTTCCCCCAAACCAGGACTCTCCCACCAGCGGGGCACCGCCCCAGCTGGGACAAGCTCTAAGCTCCCGACCGGTCACCCGGAATATGTGATAGTGTATTGCATGTTAGTATAAGTGTGTGTGTAAGGGGAGAGGATAGGAAGAGGAAGGATAGATCGCGCGCAGTCCGTGGCCCATTTGGTAGGGTACTGCTCCGGCATTCGCCGGGTGTTGATCGGAGAAACCACGGAAAACCACCGATCAGAGCATTCTCCTCCAGACACCGACTGAATTCGACCTAGCTGACAAGCTAGTATCGAAAATTCTGCAGCCGTCAGGATTCGAACCCAGGACTTCCCGGTCAGAGGCGCTGCAGTGACATCAGTTGATGCACTGAGCTACTGCTCCCGGTACAAAACGAACTAAAATTAACAAGACCAAAGAACAAAACTTAGACTGAAAGCATTCAAAAGAGTGTTCAGGGTCATTTCAGGGGTCTCGCCCAGAGCTTTCTCAGTTCGCCGAAGGAGAATGCGGAAAGAAGGGGGATCACACCACCTACTGTACACGCTTTCTGCGAGAGAAATACCAGGGAAGGCAAAGGACATACCAGGACGTCGGGGCCTTCTCTTGGGGAGAGAGATAGTGGAGCTCTATGAAGGTAGTATACAGAGCATTCGTTTTGTCCGAACACAGGAATAGACAAAAATTTATCAATTATTATTTAACATTTTTGCTATAGCAAAATTGTGATTATGGAACACTTGGGACCTATAGAATTGTAATTATGGAATTTTTCGTACTCAAAACTTCAAAAACCTAAAAACGCCGAGCGTAAAAAATTAATAAAATAATAAAAGTTAACAAACCATCGGCTTTAATCAATCATTGTTTAAAACATTGATGTTTTTATGAAGTCATTGATGTATTGAAAACATCGATATCGATTCCGCATTCCTAGTGCGGTGCATCTCGAAGCGATTGCAATCAGGAACCGCTTGCCGCTGCTAGAGGCGCGCGCGTCGGCACATCGAAGTTCTCTTCAAGGTAAGTTTCCTTTCCTTCTTTCTTTCTTTATCTCTTTCTTTTCCTCTCTTTCTTTCTTTTTCTCTTTTTCTTTATCTCTCTTTCTTTCTTTCTCTCACTTTCTTTCTTTCTTTGTCATGCCCGGGAACTTCAAGAATGATCCATTCACTCATCCTTATAGAACGATTTTCCTTAAGGATGAGCCAAAGTGACAGTTCGCGGAAACAAGTGACATGTACTTCAGAGAAGTATCCCTCCGCCGCGACAGCTGTTCAGTCACGCCCCTTCGCAAAGAGCTAATGGCTCCTGTGAAAATATCCCTGCGAGGAAGTCTAAGACTTTCGCTGAGGGATATGCATGTACGTGAGTCCGGGAAATATTTAAATTTAATTACGGAAGTGGAAAATCACTTAACATGCTCTTACAATCAGTGAAAGAAAACTGTCACGAATGTAAATAGAAAGAAAAATGATTTTAAGTCGGAAACACGTGCACCGGTACGCATCTCGCATTTAAGTCTCGGTTTTAAAATAAAAATAATATTTATCACACAAAAGTAAATTCAATGTAATATATAAAGAAAAAAGAATTTTTACAGAAAAGCATATAACACTGCAATTTCTAATATCAATTATTTCTCGCAACGCACTATATTTTTGTCAAACAAGGACACCACAAAAGGAAGAGTCGAAGCCATTTACAAGTTAGCCAACTGTAATCGAACGAATGCGGGAAGGGAGTCTAATGGGCTCAAGGGCACAACGACAACAGAACCTTCAGTTAAGTTGCCAGCACTAGTTGTCACTTTCGCTCATCCTTAGAAAAATCGCTCTATAACAGGGGCTGAAATTGCAGGGAATGTTCTATTTGACACCCTATATACTCCCAAGGTTGCCAGTAAATTTTGACTCCCATGTTTACGGCCGAAAAAACTATCCCCGTAAGATTTATCGATTACTTCAAACGTTACAAAGCGCGTAAGGATCTGATTATGATTTAATTTTGTGGGACATTTACCTTGCTCTCTACTTACAAATACGACTTGACCTCTGTGCATCTTCTGACTTCACAAGTCAAAGCACATCTAGGGGCGCACTCTCGGCATTCTCGGCAAAGAATCGAGGGGCGACCTCTCTTTCAACAAAATTCAAAATTATATTTCAAAAGAACTTTCGGAAATTATTGTACTGAATTGAACAACACGATCCCTAATTACGTTTTTAAATCCCGTTAAGAAGCTTGATGTTGCCCCTCCTAACTCGCTCTTCCTTAAATTACTAATTATTTCTCACAAAATCATAGTTGGAAAGTCACAGTTGAAACATTTGGATTCAGTTCTACTTTATTGTGTTAGGGTAGATTTACGTACCTTTCGAACATGCTGCCCTCATGTCTTTCTTCATGAGTTCTCAGTTAGAGGGACTTTTATGGATCAGAATATTCCATCATTTTACTCACTCATCGGGTTGTCGTCCCTCGAGAACAGTTACATTCCTACCATGCGGCCATTTTAGTTCCATGCCATTTTAGTCAAATAAATAAAATCTGTCAATTAAATTAGACGAAATGAAAATTTAAATAAATACATTTCTTCATTGGGAACCAAGTATCCTGGGAATAATTAAGGCAATCAATTCTAGTTGTTTCTGGCAGAGAAAACACTTTATTGTCTTTCTTCATAAATTAGTTTAAAAATCCATAGATATGTTTTGGCAATCAATTTGTCGTATCATGAGGTTCTCTCAGACAAATGGAACAAATACTTAGATGATAAACATCCAAATTAATTGCAGGGAAATCACAGCTATTACAGCTGCATTATAAAAATGCGGACTCGGTGTGAGAGCCATGTAGAAGGTCGACTTCCTGTGCCAACGCTCTCTTTCGGCAAGGAATTCTCCATGCCGCTCGGGTGATGGCAGCACCTTGGCCAGTGAAACGTTGGTGACCGTTCCCATGACGCCGCGACTCCAGAGCAGACCGAACCACGCCCACACTCGCACACATTGACGCCGAATGCCGCTCACAGCACAAAAGTTTGCGCCAGCGAACTGAATTCCTGTAGCGTGGAACACAACACGTGTTCGCGGGACGGGAACGCACCCAAATTTTACACCGCACAGGGTTCGCGAGTCGCGCTCTGACGGTTTTTCCGCGCACATCAAAGGAATTCACGGCGCAAATCGGTTGTTGTGTCGATGGGGTGGGACGGGGCGGGATCTGTTCGTGTATACTGTTTACTGAGGTGACGTAACTTCACAAATGTCTACTTCCGGGAACAAATGCAAAGTGTTCATTTTAATGCACCATATCATACTGAAACTAGTGGTGCTACAGTACGCCACATACTTTTTCGCACTAGTTTCCTATTCTTTTGTCTGGGCAAGCTTCACGGTTTAGTACCACTGTGTTTTGAATGCTATAAATCGATACCTGGAATTAAAACGATGCCTGGATTCTCTCGGGTTACCTACAGCTCCCCTGATGACTTTTCCAGCAGGGAGATCTTTCGCGCTCATCGAACACGCCTCGGCACTGTGTTTATACATATTTGCCCGAGGTAACACTAGGCCCCATCTCGAAGCTTGTACCATGGCTCTGGGTGTAGGGATCCCACTCCTCAATTTCACTCACAAAGTGAAACAACACGCCTACCAGGCCAAGATATTAGAATATAGAAGAATTAGAGTATGTCTAAAAGAAAGGGGGGAGCTCAGAAGCCCTATCTCCCACCCCCACCCCCACAACCACAAATGAAAACATGCATGTCTCGTGCGGGTTTCCAACACAGCCTTAACTGTCCACGTACCGGGGCTTACCTTTACCAGACTCACTTGATACTCCTTTTTGTTGAATCAAAAGATCTACACGGCTTTCATGGTTTTAGTGAAGTCTTAGTCACAGTCAAACGACAGGCGTTCGCGAAGGTTAATAAACCGCTTTAGAATTTCGTACAAAATTCATTAAGATGGACGCATATCTCCGGAGTGGTAATAGTGCAAGACATCTGCCATGAACAAACAGCAGATTTATGAGTGAAAGTTTCCAGGCTGGTAGGCCGTGGTCAAGTTGGCATTGAAGAGCCAAACGTTTCGTCCACGTCTGCGGTGGACATCTACAGGGACTGACCTTCAGTCGCTAGCCAGCCGCCGACCCGGAGACTACCCCGACGACGCTGCCACCACTGAAGATGTCCACCGTAGACGTGGACGAAACGTTTGGCTCTTCAATGCCAACTGGACCACGCCCTACCAGCCCGGAAACTTTCACTCATATTGACTCCGGCCGTGAAAGCCTACGATGCTATGTAAACAGCAGATTGATTCGTGATTCGCACTGGAGTGAGACAAGAATGCTTCTTCCCTCTCAATATTTAATCCATCATGGCAAGGGAAACCTGACTATCATTGTTAACAAGTTTTTGTATCAGCAAGATTCTGCATTGGAATACTTTGTACAATGGATGGTGTCCTCTCTTTAACTTACCATGTCAGAAATCGGCTACCTGAAAATATCGAAACGTTCCCCTAAAGGGGTAAATATTATCAATTACTGATTTCCCTCCTTTTTAAGCTGAACTTTGGGAATTGATACTCGACATTTAGGAGATAAGGCTTCCGAACCATCTGGCAACATGTAAATAGTTCAACAAAATAAATTGTATTTGTTATTTCTATCATTAAATTGGTAATTTCATTCTCCTTGTAGTACGTTTTATTTATTGACTAGAAAAATGCCATATGTAAAACAAACAGTTCAATGGAAAAAGGGATCCTGCGGGGTTCAGAAATGTAGTTGCCGATTTTTTGTTTTAGTCTGCGCATGCCTATAGGTGAAATTTCCCATCCTATGTTTCCCATATGAAATTCTAATATTGATAACACAGTATCTCAGAAACTACTTGGGATACCGATTTGAATTTTTACTGTCCATTATCTGTACTGTTGTTGCTGTAATGATCTACTTTGAAAAGAATTGCTTGGCAGGAAACTGAAATATAATGATTTCTCGGACCTCTATTTTGTTTTAAAAAATTTAATGAAAAATATATTTATAAAATTGAAACGAATAATGAATAATGCTAACTTCGCAAATGTATATCCATAGCTTCACTTTTTCTAGTAGAGTAATCTGTACAAGAATCGATAAAATTGGTTTAATAGTTTATGAGAAAATGGGGCATTTATAAGGAAAAACAGTGTTTTGAGAAAAACGTTCCTAAAATTTTTACTAGGAATTGCTCATCATATTTGTTGCATTACTTTACTTAAAAACAACCTGCTCCATATTGTGAATTAGGCACTTTATAGTTGATATCTAGAAGCTGTCTTGTCTTCTTTTTCTGTTTTTTTTGGTAATTTTCTCATTTGAGATTTCTGTTTGTTTTTTAATTGTTTGTTTTGTTATATATATATATATATATATATATATATATATATATATGTGTGTGTGTGTGTGTGTGTGTGTGTGTGGTGTGTGTGGTGTGTATGTGGTGTGTGTGTTGTCTGGATCAATTCTGGAGTTAAGATTTTCATTACTAAACGTATTTACACAACCACAATTTTACTCCTTGACCTCAAGTCCTCACGATGAATCTATTTCCTTTGTTCACAAGCTTTTTAAAAACGCCTTTCGGTTTTGTCGTTTTAGTCGAACTAGTTGACACCTCTTTCACACACCAGGCTATCCTGCCATTTACCCCAGGAGAGAGAAAATAATGCTGAATTTTAAAAACGCAGAAGAACAACACGTCCACCAAATTACACAGATAAACAAGAAAACCGGATATGAACCTGCGAAAACCATAGCCTTCCAGAATCGATAGTTTCAGAACTATTGCTATTTATGTGAAACCATGGAACTTCTGAAACGTCAGCTTGTCTGTGCTGATGAACATTCAAAACGCAATAAAATAAAACACAAAATAACAATTTTCAATAAATAATATATCAAAATGTTCAGAAAAGTCTAGAGATTATTTTAAGATTAAAAAACAAAATTCCATATTTTTCTCATTTTTCCGGTTGGAATCTCATCTTAACCAAGCATATTAATATCATGGTTTGCAAATCAATCCAAAAACCAGAAATAGCTCAAAGGTTGTGCCACTGTTACGAGAAAGGGACGAAGATCGTTTTCCGAAAACGGAGAAAACAGAAAATATGGAAATCGTCAGATATCTAGTATTTATCCTAAATAATTATGAAATCCTAGGCGATGATATCCAGGACCATATTAGCAGTGCGGATGAGGCATTTTGGAAGCTACAGAACAGAGTATTTTTAATCACAACTCTAATTTCAAGAGAAACATACCAATAAACAAAGTGGTGAAAATCCCTTCCACGCTTCATCGATGGGAAACGAGGACCACTTACCAATGTCAGAAACTTTTCAGAAATTGAATACATGATTTTACATTGTCCACTTTTTTCGTAACAAGAGTTGAGGTACACATTTTTTTGTTATCCTTCAAGATATACAGAATGTCTGATAGTCACTCCCTATTTTTGGATAGCTACAATTGCTTCATTTATGAGCCTATGTTATTACAACCAAAACTTTTAGAAAGACTAGTTCTTGAGGTTTTATTTAATATATTAATTCTTTTATTTCAGCTGAAAACTGCCACATGTGCTGAGTGTCGAAGAGCGGACCAGAATAGCAGCTCGTTATGAGGTTTAGGGATCTGCGGTGTAAGTACAAAGGTGAAGGAGGGGCGAACGAGGGATCCATGCAAAACTGGATGCAAAAACAGTTACAAATTACAAAGTATTACAAATTACTAAGTATCGCTTATGCAAGGAGATCAGGAGGACCATCAACTTCGAAGAAAGAAAAGAATGTAAGCAGAGTTCGTGAAATGTTCTTAAGGATTACTAATAAATCACTCTATGGCCTGTAATTTCACAGTGGAACCCACAGCTTCATTTTATCACGCACTTGCAACATTTTGCAAATGATGTCCGCGAACGGCTGTACGATAATTTCCCAGGTCGTTGGATTGGCACCCGTGGTGCACATGAAAGGCTTGCCCACAGCCTTTGCGCACAACCTTTGGGCCCTCCACTGTCTTCACCAATTCTACAATAGCATTGCAATACATACAGATAGTACAACACATAAAGAATATAACAAAATGTTGCCGTTCTATAATGCAACACTGACTGCAAATATTTAATGGTTGGGGACCTCTTCCTTCGAGCTTCGCTATCACATGATATCAGCTACGTCGTAAGGAGTAACGCTCTGAGACTGAGTATGAGAATTCAGTCGGCGTGCGCAGTATGAGTATATGTGGAATAACGTACTCAACTATTTGCATTTTTCAGTCAAACTAGAAACTATTTCATTGTTATTGTATTTTCCCCTAGTTCCTGGGCATCTAACGAAACTATGTAACCACTCGAAAGATCGGAGACTGCATAGTTTTCTTTCAGGGTCTGTGGGCATTGGAAACAATTAATGAAGTCACTAGTACAAGAACTAGAAAGTAGACTGGAGTACTTCTTCCCGATGGTTCTTCGAGTCTATGAGGTAACCGGATGAGCAGCTGTTCGGCCGCGCTCACGTGGTCGAAAGAGACAAAAACAATGCTTCGACTACATTTTTAATCGGGCGATTCGCCAGGTTTTTGTGTGCGGCTTATTGGGAGGGCTGCTAAATATAAAAGCGGGAGCCACTTACTTGCACTTCCCGCGAGGCGCGGAGGGCCGGCGCGTGGGGAGGCCTCGGGCGCACTGCGGCGGCCTCCGCGCCGCCCGAGCCTCGCGCAGATAACGCGGCTTAGGAGCTCTTCCTTCTGCTCCGGTGTGTTTGCAACTGCCGTAAATTACGCCCTGTGCATTTCACGAAAACGTAGTTGTTGGTGTAGTAAAAGTGTCACTAATGAGCAGGGCTCGGATTCTGATGACATGTCAGCTTTTCTTTGGTGCCTTCTAGACTTAGAATACACCAATGAAAGCACTGTGGACGTAGCTAACTTGTAAGAGAATGTTTATCATGACATATAAGTGATATAAATGTATAGTTATTGGGTCATTCTTTGTCATTTTTCATTTTTGTTATTTTTTGTCATTTTTGTCATTTTCCATTTTTTGTCATTTTTCATTTTTTAGGTACTTTTTTTACCTTGGCGTCATTTTTACACATTTTGTTTCCTTTTCGTGTTTTTGTTAGCAAATGTTTCATGAATTTTCTACATTATCCTTAAAAATCGTTTGATTGTATTAGTTGTTCATGACGAAGTTCACTACTGCAGTGGACTTGGTTTTCCGAACTCTCAAAATTACACGGATCTTCGGTAACTTCCACGACCCTTCACAACTGATGGTTGGAATATCGGAGTTAAGTATTACATTTCCTCCTAAACTAGACTATGTTTATTTAAAATTGTAAAATTCATTGAATATGTAAAAATGTTCATATACTTTTTCAGTATTTTAAAAAATTAAGTTTGTCCTCTTATAGTTAAGTTATTTTATAGGTCATTTTCAAAGAATTTTTAGATCAGAGTCCGAGACCTGTTTATGAGAATATGGTCAAATGACCAAATGTCAAGATTATTAATTAATTAGCGTTTGCTATATTCAGGATTCTATTTCGGAAAATCTTAACATTGTTTCGTTCCCATTTTTTTTCAAGTAGTAATTTGAAAGAGCTTCGGTAATACCGTCGAGGTCGCTCGCTCGCTCGGAAACGCGTGATCCTAATGCCTACTATTACGCATTAAAAGATAGAAAAATTACAAAAAACAACAACAAAAAAACAAAACAAACAAAAAACAACAACACATTTCCAGCAGTTTTTGAAGGACATTCCGAAATTGCAACAAATTGTTTTTAAAGTATTGAATACTTACTTTATTCTAGTTATCGCCTATCTGGGTAGCCGAGATCGCTAAGGCCAGTCTCGGACCGAAGGATCATGGGTTCGAATCCTGCCTCAAGTATGGTTGTGTGTATTTCGTGATTGTGTATGTTGTCTTTACGAAATGTGCTTGTATGTACCCTTGTGGTTGGAGTCAGGAGGGGCATCCGACCGTAGAAACATCGCCTAATTAGGATAAAAATGGAGTGTGCGGAAAATCAATAAACACTGAGACCACCCCTATTACCTCCGATCCTGTAGAAATGAAAAAAGGCAAGGATAAAAAATATTCTAGTTATCCCAGCCCGAGACGCAAAGTGCCTCTGGGATTCACAGCGAGTTCGTTGAATTCCCACGCTTCTCGGAGATTCTCTTGATCAATAGGGTGGCTTGCGCGGAGATAGATGTTTGATTGATTAGTGATTCCGGGCGCGTCTAGTGTTAAGGTTTCTTCTGGAGGTGGCGGGGATCTTCATCAGCTAGATGGATTGATTGATTTTTTCGTGTTTCCGGGCGTGTCAACTACTTCGGTCATTATTCCCGTTAGTGTAGTGCATGTTTTTTCTCGGGAGATGGCGGTGATCTTCCCCCGCTGGATGGCGAGATCCGGCGCCGACCTACCGTCGGCTAGTGGGGTTTCCTCCTAACCAGGACTCTCCAACCAGCGGGGCACAGCCCCAGCTGGGACAAGCTCTAAGCTCCCGACCGGTCTCCCGGAATGTGTGGTAGTGTAGTGCATGTTAGTGTAAGTGTGTGTGTAAGGGGAGAGGATAGGACAAGGAAGAGGAAGGACAGATCGCGCGCGGTCCGTGGCCCGTTTGGTAGGGTACTGCTCCGCCATTCGCCTGGTGTTGATCGGAGAAACCACGGAAAACTACCGATCAGAGCAGCCGGCCGCTAGAATTCTCCTCCAGACAGCAGCTGAATTCGACCTAGCTGAAAAGCTTGTGTCGAAAATCCTGCCGCCGTCAGGACTCGAACCTAGGACCTCCCGGTTAGAGGCGCTGCAGTGACATCAGTTAGCTAGATGGAGAGATCCAGCGCCGACCTAATGTCAGCTAGTGGGATTTCCCAAAACAGGTATCAACGCCGCTGTTGGGACAAGCTCTAAGATCCCGACCGGTCTCACGGCATGTGTGGTAGTGTGGTGCATGTGTGTATATAAGTGAGGGTGAAAATACGACAAGGAAGGGGAAGAAAAGATCGCGCGCGGTCCCTGGCTCAGGCATTCGCCTGATATTGATCGGAGAAACCACAGAAATCCACTTTTCAGAGCAGCCGGCCGTCACAATTTCCCCCCAGATAGGCACTGAACTCGACCTGGCTATCTAGCAAGTCACAGATAAACTGCTCATCGCTCGTCCTAAGGACAGGGAAGGAAAGAAGGCTCGCGGACGACGCGTGGCCAGTATTCTAGGATACTGCTTTGGAATTTGCCTGGGAGTGATCAGGGAAACCATTGATCAGAGCAGACGGTCTATTAATTCGATCCCGGAAGGCGCCAGAAACTCGCCGATATTAAACACATCATGCGATCCTGGAACTTCGAAATCGCGACCTCCCAATGACCGCTTGCTGCTTCTCCCGCTCACCGCTTTCAACATTACGCAGAAAAAAACTTCGGAGCAATTCGAGATGTTCGATGCCAATGTCCTGTGTACATGCTGACATTTCTCAGACACAAAAAAGGGGACCTTTATCTGTGTCGATTTACCTCAATTCGAGTGTAGGTTTCGTTGCGATTGGAGTTCGACTGAAGAAAAGTAGAGACGCGAAAGGCCAATTGATTCGGTCAAACGGTACGGTCACATATCCGAGTAAAAATTAATACATACATGCGACATCATGAAAACGAAAATATTCAAATTGTACGATGTGAGCAACGTTTGATTTGAGATACATATTTCCTGAGGTCGTAGACATGTGTAAGAGGGACCAGGAGGCCGTTCCCCCCTGAAAGCTTTGAAAGGGGCACCATGAACTTTCTAAATAAAACTTTTTTCCCTCAAATAGGTTCAATCCCATTTTTTCTCTTTATTTGTAACCTGACAATTTGAGAAATCGTTAATTGAAATTGGCAGTCTCCAAAGCATCTGGCCACCTTGCAATACACGCACTTCAAACTGCGCCCGCACAAGCTACTTGCCCGCCTGGGAAGCCCGCCGCTCCTGCAAGCAAGGGCAACTTCCGTTAAATCCGCTCTCATTTCCGCTCCAGAAGAGGTGTACACGCGCAAGCTGTAGCAGGCAACTTAGATGTAAAGCGAGCTTGAAATATCACGAAGAATGGTTGCTTTATAAGAAAGTATGTTGGCCTAGTGTTTTATGCAAAACAATCGAGATTTTATTTATATTTATGGACTTTCATATACTTAAACTTTATTTTATGTTTACTTTATTTTTAAATTCTGCCTTTTAAAAATACTTTTGCCCCTTGCGAATATCAAGGAATATATTATTCGAATGAAAAATTCTTTGCTTGTTTTCGTTTTGTGTTATGCTACATTAAATTGTTAAAGTATTTTTACTGTTAATAAATTGTGAAAGTATTCTGTGAAATAATTAGCAAGTCTCTCAAACGGGCGCGCATCTCTTTTAATAGACAAGAATGTTAAGATCCTAAACTGAATGTAGAAAGTTCATGAAATCATTGCACTCTTAAGGAAATGCTATTATGAAATCAAAAACCTTTCGATTCAAAATGTTTAATTTTAGTCTCATTTGAAAAGTTTAAATGTGAGTAATGTATTTCGAGCGAGCCCTCCGACATGCGGTGCTGAGTGCTGTGGAAGAGTAAAAGACCTCGAAGGCTCATGGAACGAACGATCACAGCGCGTGATCTGTGTCGTGCATTCCGTTGGGGGGGGGGGGACTGTTAGCCACCGATTTCACATTCTTTATAGGTTTCAATTTCCGAAGAAAGCTGAAAATCATTGATATTGTTTGTGATACGCTTTTGCTCAAAATATGATGCGCTTATTCACAAGTATTCGTTTTCATTTGAGTTATTTAAGCGACGTACCCTGAGGTTAAAAAGTCAGAACAATTCCCAGAAAACCGAAAGAACAGAATACATTTTACATACATACAAGTATTTGCAGTATTCTAAGACTTAATGTAATACAATTTAATTCATTACTTTTTATGAAGATACGTCGGTTCTTCTGCATCTTCCTTTCTCATCTTTTTAAGAAACTGTTCGGAAATATAGATTGAACAAGTTTTTTTTCATCGCTTTCTTTCCACGTGACGAATCGAAATGTTGAGAGGACGCTTCTTAACTGCTAAATAATAAAAATGTTTGGGTTAAATTATAGCAAATAATGTTTACAATTTTTTAACAATGACAAGATTTCTCACCTTTCGGCACTTGATTTATAAAACAATGTCTAATTTTGTGTTTAAACAGAAATTCCAACATTTCAACCGAAATTATTTCTAGGCTTTTGTGTATGCAGACGTTGAAAATTAGGAAAAGCTCACATCTTTTATTCATTTCAATAATCGGACCTTAAAAGCGTGAACTTGTAGAGTGGGTAAATGACTGAAGACAAACTACAAATATATCATCAAATTTATTTTAGTTCATAATGTTTTGAACAGCTGTATTTGAATAAAACGAACAAGATGATTTCAATTTGTGATTGTTTTTCATGATATTTATGATTCGTTTTCAAAAAACAATATTAGTTTCTAGAGGTGTAAGAATACTGAATCCGAGGCGCCATTATTGACTACAGAGATGAATGGAATTTTTATCCCTAATTCTATATGCTGTTTGTGAAAACAATATACACGACCAGCCCAGTATTTTGCCGAAGCACCACGGTTGTTTGCTCATTCTCAGCAGGGGAAAATACCCGTGATGATTGATTCACATAGTTGCTGATGTAGCGCTAGTAGCCTACCATTGCGTTGGGTGATCTTCAGAGAAAAGTACGTCTCAGGTCTTGCCTCAGGATATCGACACTTAAGAAATACCTCGCATCTCCGAAGAAACAATTCAACTCATAATTTAGTCAGATGGATCTCTCTCAGAGTCTTTCAATTTATTGCGAATACCTACCATTATTAATAAAAAATACATTTAAGTGGTGCCCCTACTTAAAAATAATCGTAAGTAGAGAACATAAATAAAGGACTACAGGCGAAGATAGGTAAGTAAAATTAGATCTAAAAAAGGGCCTCCCAGACGGTGTTCAGGAAACTTTTACTCTCTAAAGTTTCCTGTTTTTTCTGAAAGTATTTCGAAACTAATCGTTTAATCGAAAAGTTTATTGTCATTAAAAATGTAAATTATTAAAGTATGAGGTTTGATTGAGTTACAACACTTCGCAATTTCACCAAATTGTCTGGCAGAAATGTTAGGTACAAACATGCAAATTTTTCGACACTTTCCCCAAAACACTCATTTCTTTGTGTAACAATTAAACATTGTATATTTCTCAAGCATATTTTTTGTTTTTAAATATTCTAAAGTTATTAAAAGTCGAAGATGCTAATAATAGATGTAGAGCACGGTTTTATGGCGAGTATTTCAAAATTGTACCTATTATTGTAAATATATGTAAGCTGCGAGGAGTGTAGATTGGCTGTTACATTTGCAATACATAAAGAATATGCTTCCATATTTTCAAGTCAGTGTACATCGCCTTTATGCAAAATAATTTATACTTAGAAGAGATGATTAAACTGGAAAGGAAATTTAGTAATCAAGAATATGACATTTTTGCAACTAAGTGATTGTTCACTATATGAAGGTCAGAAAAATTGGACATGAATTTGGTTGGACACGGAAATTGAATAAACACCAATGCGTTTATTGAATATTGCTGCTGGCTTAACGTAGAACAGAGGATGAACACTTAGCAAGATCTCTGTCAAAATGGATTGCTTCGATGGGTACAGAAGTTGACATCATAGACCAAGCAGATGCCAAAAAATTCTATGCCTCTTTTTTGTCATATGATCCTTTTCCTGTTTGTGAAGCTGTATATAAACTAACTGGGATAGTAACGAAAATAAGTATTGTCACAAAGCTAATGAAATTGGCAATGCATGCTTTCGAAAAATCAATATTGACAACTTTGGTAGTGAGAAATTTGAAAGAAAATATCAAGTCTTACCTCTAAAATGTATGACATCGTAAGACAAAATTAATAGCTCTCTTGTTGCTGTAAAAGCTGAAATGATTTGCTGCCCGATCGCATTCCGTGAGGAATCCAACGGGGGCTTAAACAATATTTTCAATATGAGTTGGCTCCGGGTCCTCTATCGATGTTTCCATGTTTCAAGGTATGCAAAAACACCCAAATGTGTGTTTTACAAGTTTTTAGTAATACCTTTAAAGTACAAAGTTTTAGATTGTAACCCGAAAGACCAAAATAATTTTGAAAAAGCATTCGTCGTGGTAGTTCCAGAATTTCCCTTGCACAGAGTAGCATGGGAGGCATAAGAAAAAATTTGTTCCATATTACAAAAACATGTAGATTATACCGAGAACTGCCAAAAAATAACACGACTATGGGAGTTCGATGAGTTCCCTGATGAGGCAACTGAGAGAAGGAAATCAGCAGAGAGACTGCTCAGGGCCACCAAGAAACTACTCCACATGTTTGATGACGCAATATCCACAACTATTAAATCTAAATTTCTTTGGATTGAACAAAGGAAATAGCACTTTATCTCTTTATTGATTCCCCAATTTCAAGCTGAGCACTTTCATATAAAGCAAGCTGCTTTGGACTTGATACCTTATATGTGGTCAACGCTGTCAAAGGTGCTCAGCACTCTGAATGTAGTTAACGTCGCGACCATCGACGATTCGAGGATCCTTCTTGTGATTTTCACTGCTTCAGCAGCAGTTCAGCATTCAGTGGAATCTTCTTGACATGTGAACCCAGCGTAACAAGCGTGAGAGTTTTAAAAACCGAAACAGTTTACTCGGTTACGGTTCTAGCAATGCATTTCGGTTTCGCACACATAATTAAAAGTTTTTAACAGTTTCATGTTGGGTTTGGTGTGCCTTTAAATGAACTATATAAAACGTACAGAATGGAATAAGGCCAGGGGCGCACCCAAAGGAGGGGGGATTCAACCCCCTCCAAAAAACGCCAATGATACGTAAACAAAAATGTAGCTTTTACTAATATTCTATATTGACGAAAGTCATTCAATATAGCAATGGTATTGTATCCTCGGTGCATCTCTGAATATAATAAATAAAATAGTCAATGAACTGTATGTAGTTTTGAATTTTAAAATAACAAAAATCGCAATTAATGACGACAGACAATATTCGTTGTATATTTATAAATTCAGTAGAGTCTTGGTGCTTTGAGGTAGACGGAATCGGGCCTAGCTCGAACTAATGAAACCTGGAATTATCGAAAATAATAATTTATGAAACTAGAAATATAAACACAACTTTTAAATTTCAAAGTATATAGTTCAATAAAAATGTACTTGCATAATATTATTACATTAATTGCTTAAAATAAGTTAATTACCATGAAGCTGTAAATATAGGAGATGGCATGACGTCACAAACTTGAAGCCACATCCGCCATATTGGTGAGTCCAGAAAGCTTGTAGTATAGACAAACTGCCTGTGAGTCCTCTGTGGCTTGTAGCTGTGCTCTTGTTCACTTCTGTTGTTTGGGATCGTTTTTAATATTTAAAAGCCTTGTTCAGAATAGCTAGCTTTTTGTATTAGTTCGTTAGGGTTACTTGTGTGACTAACGGCTGTACAAACCTAGGGAAAAAGCGGAAATTACTTTGCACAAGTAAGTAGCTACTCCATGTAATTTGGAACATTTAGTAACTTCGTAAGTGATTCGTTAATTTTTGTGAACTTTTTCTTAAAGATTTCCGGAGATCCAACACGGAGAGCATTGTGAATTAGAGCTGTACGAAGAGACAATTGGCAGACTAGGAATTACAGCAGGTTATGTTCGGCTCATTTCCAAGAACACGATTTTGATAGAACTTCTTTGGTGTGTGTACGTTTACGGGAATTCGCAATTGCATCAAATTTTCCAGCTTTTCCACCACACCTAAGAGAAGTAATGACGTATTGTTAGGCCTTTATTTACAAAAGATATTGATTTGACAGACATGTTTTGGACCCACCAATATGGCGGACTGGCTGCACTTGCTGAACACGCAAGGGGTTGGTAACGACACCTCGATGTATTCATGTTAATTACATTTTAAAGTAATTGTCAATTGTTTTTTATTTAACTACATTGTTGTTTTTACGTGCGGCAATATCACGCCATCTTCTGAACATCACATTGTCGGCTGGAGTTACCTCAAACTGTTGTTCTACGTGCCTCATGGCGACCTCTAGCGCAGCAAGACCCTCGTTGTGACTCACACGCGGGAATAAATTTTTCGGGAACAAATGAACTTATTTGTAGTTATTTATTTTAATGATTATTTTGGTGTGTCGGATTTAACTCGGATTTATGGGAAACTTAAACAATCAAGACTCGAATTATAGAGATTCTACTGAACATTGGATACGGGGAAAATAACATCACAAAATAGAATACTAATCTTTATTTAAAATAAATACATCATGTATCTGCGATTGAATTTTGGATGTTGTATTCTTCTTCTTTGTATTTCTCTTTTGTATTGTTCTTGATCACTGAGAGACACTTGATTACACCGACAGTGGTTTCTTAGTGACACACCAGAGCAGCAGCTTCTCATGAGAGTAATGTTATACACTTGTTGCCAATCAACTCGAACTGAATAAATGAAGAGGAAAGGACATCGTACCAACTCAGCGCTTTTGTCTCGCGTTTATGACGCCCAACATCAAACTCACTGCATTAAAATTATCCGATCAGTATAGGTATTGGACTGAAAAATATGATGTATAGGCTGGAAGCTGATATACGCGTTTAGATTACCCGCCAAAGCTAATGCAGCACGCACATGGCGACAGCAGTAAAGTGCGGCAACGATATCTCTGCCGACATTCAACTGTCAAATACAAAGAATGGGGCAACGTACAGCTATTAAGATTAATTGAAGAAAAGGAAAGGGCAAGTTCCAGATTGTGGCGACCAAATCTTTTGAAATGTGCGGTCGCATAACAGACGTTGATCTACACATCTCACCACTTTTCTTAGCTGAAGACCTTCCAGACGTTTGTGACATAACGAGGTAGTACAGTAGAAAGGGTTGCTCACTGGGGCCGTGAAACAGCTCTGTTGTTACCAGAGTCGGCGGAATGTGAGGTGCAGTCTGCGTCACAACCACAAATAAAGTAACGAAACAACGAAACGATATCAACAAAAGCAAATAATATTCTGTAGCGGTATTCATTCTATTAATTAAAACTTATTTCTTCTGCTAAATTAATAATATACTTCGTAATTTCTCAGAGCGTCAACGCCATTGATATTGTTTTAAACTAATTTACATGGAATTACTTATAAATAATAAATTAATAAGTACACTATATATCATAGTATGTTCATTTAAGATGTTCCCTTCGAATATCTCCTTAACCGATGCAGATATTGAAATGCTGTTTTCACTAAAACGACCGTATACGAGATAAAGGGCATATGAGATGATGTATAATATTAAACTGAAGCTCTTTTAATTTAAGAGATATTGACACAGATTTTCTTTCTTTAAATGGAACTATATGGATAGCTTTAGCTCGTGATAACGAACGTGAAGGGACGAGTTCATACAAATGAATATTATCCTGCGTTACATAATATCTTTGAGGAATTTTGTGTTATTATGATCACTTCGACTGTTAATATTCTACCACTACCGCGAGAACGCGCTTGAAGACTATTCTGTTCGATTGCGTTGGCTCTGCAGAGCCGAGAAGATTGCAACGCCAAACCCGGGGCGGGGTCGCATAGACAAGCACTCTAGCGCTCCAAGACTAATATTACCTTGCGCTGTGGCGGATCGTTCGGGCCCGCAAAGCACGCAATGACCAGGTAACAGACGGCCTATTTTCAGGCTGAAGGTTTTGAGAATGTAAGAAAGAGTAATTACTTGATACTTTCTGTGATTCTTTGCGATGGTTGATACAATAAAATATTAATTACAGGATCTTTTAGAAGAACGATTTTTATTCCGCTTCGATAGCTTGTGTAATCCTGTTTGACTGTTTCTAAATCAATGAAGGTAAGCAATTTTTTTATGTTTTATAACAGAGTTAATTTCATAAAATTAAATAACAAAGGCAGATTTTTCCACTATTTGTTATAAGCACTTAACCATTGTTAACAATTAACACGACACACAAACTGTCTTTCGATTGTTGTTGCAAGACGTGCCATCCAGCTTCACTAGTTTTTAATGTAAGTACTGTTTTTATTAATAAAACGATCATATGTTAGTAACATTGATTTCTTATGTAGTAATCATAGAGTGAAGAATATGAATTTGTTGAAGGAGAATTTTATTATTTAACATACTAACATTACTTGGGTTTGTTGTATCAGACAAATAAAATTTATAAAGGAAGTCCGAATAAAAGTTTAGCGGGCAGGCACGCACTCATTTCGTAATGTTACTGCCTTTACGGCTTGCAGACATGTATTCACCCAAACCTATATCCCCTAGAGCATGGTCAAATGTGTTAAAATAACTATACTAGTTATTAGTGACTTGAAATACGCGAATAATAACTAAAACCATTAGTTATCAATTGAACACTTACAACTAATTTCTGGGAACCAAATTATCATTAGTTTCTTAGCGCTTAATTTCGTTGCAGAGAAATTATGTAGTTCAAGGTTGTCCAACTGACGGCCCGCGCTGGTGTTCATTGCGGTCCGCGGAAGGTCATTAGCCCAAAGTGAAAGTCCCTGCCATTCATGTCGGGCGAGAACATAGTGCGCCTAGCGCACGCGCTCTGTCGGGGTCAACACCCTCTTCATATGAAAATAGGTTCAGTGTAGATTTAAGAATACTTTTCTAGTTTTTCAAAATTCAAAATCAGATTCAAGATTCACAATTCAGAAATTCAAAATCCTCCCAAAGTGATTTACTGCGTCATACATGGTAGGGCCAGATATCACGAATGGTTCATTCCTCCCGCCCTCCCCGTTTCAGAGTAGCCGAGAAAACTGCCTAGATCAACTACATTGGGAAGTCGGGTGGGGATTGCACGAGTATTGAAAATATGGCCCGCAATAATATGAAAGGTTTTAGTAATGCTCCTTGACGCCTTGCAAGTTCTGATGTAGTTCCTGTGAACTCATAGCTGTAATTTGCAGTTGCCCAAATAAAAAACCAATTTTAATATTTAATGAAGAATAATTAACCATTGTAATAATATTGAAATAATTGTAATGATAAGTCAACCAATTTTTATCTCACAAGATTTTGTAGTATTCCTCATATTGATATTTTACGCAATTTTCTCTGTAACTATCGCACTTCGCGGGCACATATTTTAGGAACTGAACTGTTGTATTTTGGGATACGAAATGACCCCTGCTGCTTGATCAGAAAGAAATACTTCATCCTCGATGAACCGGAATCAGATCAACGTTTCTAGATGACTTTCTTTAAAATTTGCCAACAATTTGACTTAATACGATGTAATACTATTCTAGAGATGTATAATTTAAATGCCCAATACAACCAACTACTTATACCCTATTTCGAACTTGTTATGGTCCGTTCAGTCATGTAAATGTTTTTTTGTCACTAATCGATGCTAAATAAAAATAGGAGTGAGTGACAGAATGATTCACCATTACTTCATGTTTCAGGCTTTCCCTCATAAATTCTAAACTGTTCACGATAACAAAGTGCAGTTTTCGCTTAACAATAGTGAATCAGACAAGTATTATGCTGTAGAAATATTGTTCTTCATATCTATAGTTTTGGAGATGTGTAATCATCTTTGATTTTTAAATTTATCAATTTTTTTTCACATGAAATGGATAAATCATAAAAAGGAGAATACAATACTATTTGATTTGTTAATATTTTGGTAGTAATATTGCGTGAAAATAGCATATTTCTAGCACGTTATTTGATATTGTACTCCGACGTCGAATTGAAAATTTTCTTTTATAGCAGCGGCGCGCCGAAGTCGCTGTCTGTCAGGCAGCTGGCCTCGTCTCGGGCGATCGTTAGCTGGTAGAACTTGGCGGATTACCGTCGTCAGTTGTCTCCTCATAGCAAGGGGAAGATAGAAGACCACAAATAAACAAGTAGAATTGCTTTTGCGAGGTCTTGGAGACAAATTCGAAAGCTTCTCAGTTGTACGGGAATGTGGGTTAATGCAAATGTATGCATTTTGTGCTACTAACATTAGCAGTAATAGCTTTTGAGTGTTTAAGAAGTTGTGAACTGTAGACAGAAGTTTTGAAATTAAATTGTTATTTATTTTATCGTTGCGAAATTCCTTATTCCTCAAAGAAGAAGCGATCAAGGGGAAGTCAATGAAAACTTAACTGTGCCGCTCCGACGATTGAGACATTTCTCCCAGTTACCCGTTCCGGTGTAAAGTTATATTTCCCCTCCGATATTGGCAGAATATTGACAGTCGCCATAGTAATAAAATCTCTAAATTTTTCAAAATGTTTGTCTTGTAACATCGGATAAAATGTTCATATACAAACTCGTCTTTTCACGCTCGTTATCATGAAGTAAAGAAACCTTTAGGTTCCATAAAAATTTGTCGATATCTCTTAAATTGAGCCCATATTATAATCATCTTATGCGCCCCTTGCGTGCATTCGTTTGAGTGAAAAGCGCGTCTCAGTATCTGCGAGCGTTTAGGTTAGGAGATGTTCGAAGGGAATATCTTAAGTGAGCCTCCCTGTAAATAAGTACGTATGAAAGAATATATTACACACACACACATACACACACAGGGGTCCCCCAACTATGGGTCACCGCCATAAATTCTAAACGGTTTACGATATTGAAATGCAGTTTTCGCTCAAAAATGTGGAATCGTGGGGGAAGTAATATGCCATAGAGATATTGTTTGAAATATTTTTAGATTTCTAGAAACTTATTCATCCTTGATTTTTTAATGAAACCATGCATTTTTCTCAAGAGCAATAGATAGATCATAAAAAGAGGAATGCAATGATGTATCATATGTTAGTTTTTTGATAGTATTTTCAGTATAAAATTATACCTTCTGATATGCGATTTTCAATTAAACGTACAATATTTCCTGTAGCAGCCCTTACAACTGTCTCCTTTGGGGAAGTTGGGTTCTCCAAAGGCGACAGTTGCAAGGACTGCTACAGGAAATATTGTCCGTTTAATTTAAAATCACATGTCAGAAAGTGCAATTTTATACTCAAATTAGTATGAAAAAACTAACATACGATACATTATTGGATTTCCATTTTTATTATATATTCATTGCTGATGAGAAAGATAAATAGTTCCTTTTAAAAAATCAAAGATTACATTTCTCGAAAACTAAAATATTTCAAACTATCTATATGGCATATTACTTGCCCCATTTATCCGCATCGTTGAGCGAAAATTGCACTTTCATGATGCGAACCTTTTAGAAGTAATGGGGGTGGCCCATAGTTGGTGAGATACACTGTATAAAACGAAAATTGATGCAAGTTTCGGTTATTCGAGCGGAGACTGGGCTATGACACCCCTTCCGACAACCTTTTACATGTTGTGACTGTTTGGTGGGATTGCCCGAATTATATTTCGATTTTTCTATAATGGTCAATGAAATTAGGTCGTTACACTTTCTACCTTATAAAATGAATCTTTTTACTTTCTCTCTACCGCCTACGTAATATGGAGAAAGATTCGTAATGATGCGCGAAAAAACGAAGAACTTTCGGCAGAAAAACTCATTTCAGGGCCCTGGTAACGAAAGAGGGGATAAATCCAGTTATTAAATTTAGAAAAATCCTCTAAGACGTAATGTAGCCAGAATTCAAGTTTTGTGGGTCCTTGATACCGAAAAATCGAATGACGGCAAAACGTCTGTCTTTCCTTCCCTCTGTCCATCTTTGAACAACATTAGGGGCTAAACCGTTCAGCGGATTTTCTCGAAAATTGATATCTTCCAATCTATCTGGCAGACGGTCCCTTGGATTTGCAACAGATATTTTAAATTAAGAAGGTACTTTACATGGACCGCTGGGACATTTTCAAAATTTTGAAAAAAATGGCTCTATCTTTTTCATTAAATTTTGTTGTTGGATAGTGTGAATGGCGTTTAAGCGAATGACGCAGGTCTCATGTTCGTTGAAAACTCTGATTTTTCGAAAATAGCAAGTTCAAAACTTTTTCGGCGTCTTCCTACAACTAAAATATTAAATGTATTGTTTTCCCTTAATAAAATCTGTCCCTAAAAGATGGATTTTGAAACAAGGCGATGTACAATTTTTCGAAACTTTTAATACTTTTCGTGTAGTTTTGCGTGAAAGTATGGGCGAGAAAGTACGTCCTGTTTTGGCACCACTAGTTAACAATTCTGAGGCCAGGAGCCCCGTTGAGAAGGACGTTCGCGAACTAATAAAAAAGATTCATTTTTAATAAGGCAGGAGATGTCACAATAACCTAATGTCTGCAGCCACTATAGAAAAATCAAAATATACTTGTACTTCTTACAAACGACGACGCTATAGCAGTATTTGATGCAGAAGCACCACCATTTCAGTTCATCGTCCTCCACACTCATTTGAGAAGAAATTCTTTAGTAACCCTGAGCATTCAGCAGCCAATAGGCGACGACTCCCCAAAATATGAGAGGAGCATATCCTTTGCGCCGCCGATTCCGCCATTTTAAATCCAGCTGTCAGAGAAACTCCAATTGTGATGGCTTGAGAACCACCAACCTTCCCAAGACCAATATTAATATACTCAAAATCCTCAGTAATCTCTTAAATTGCAATTATTTCTTCTTCACTCCTGCATGGTGCCTGGCGGGGCTGTCGGTTGAGAGGATAGTCAACGGCGGCTGACGTCAGCGAATCTGCTCGCAGAGGGCGCTGGTTGCAGGTCGATGATTAGAGTCCCTGGATATAGAGCAATTTTCCTAAGGATGAGCCAAAGTGACAGCTAGTGCTGGCAACATAACTGAAGGTTCTGTGGTCGTCGTGCCCTTGAGGCCATTAGAATCCCTTCCCGCATTCATTCGTTTGCAGTTGGCTAACTTGTAAATGGCTTCGACTCTTCCTTTTGTGATGTCCTAGTCCGACAAAAATATATTGCGCCACGAGAAATAATTGAAATTAGGAAGTGCAGTGTTATGTGCTTTTCTGTAAAAATTATTTTTTTCTATTAACATTACATTGAATTTACGTTTCGTGTGATAAATATTATGTTTATTTTAAAACCGAGATTTGAATGCGAGATGCGTACCAAAGCACGTGGTTCCGGCCTTTGTGCTGTTGTGTGGCGAGCTCTGATTGGGCGCTTTCTATTTACATTCGTGGCAGTTTTCTTTTACTGATTGTGAGAGCATGTTAAGAGATTTTCCACATACGTAATTAAATTTAAATATTTCCCGAACTCGCGTACGTGCATATACTTGTATTTAAGCGAACCTCTTAGACTTCTGCATAGGGATGTTTTCACAGGAGCCATTAGCACTTTACGAAGGGGTGTGGCTGAACAGCTGTCGCGGCGGAGGGATACTTCTCTGAAATACATGTGATGTTTACATGTTTTCGCGAACTGTCACTTTGGCTCATCCTTAGGAAAATCGTTCTATACAGTGAGTAGCGCATCCCTTTGCGCCACCGGTGCCGCTATTTTATATCCAGTTGAACTAACCGATATTGGGGGTGAGTTAGGAACCACCAATCTACCCAATATCAATGATAATATACTCTAAACCCCTAATTATGCGTCCGATTGCTCTCATTTCTCCTTAACTTGTGAATGCTGCCTGGCGGGGCTTTCCAGTGAAAGGAAATTAAATGGCGGCAGGCGTTCAGGTTGCGCTACTCTCTGTCTCTAGGGACTCAAGTCGATGATCTGCGAGCGCCGTCGCGCGGCACGCCGTGCAACGAAACTGCGACGGCAGAGCGCAGCACGGTCCGCCTCCGCCCCTCGGGGACGATTCTGGAACAAACAACGCCGCCATCAAGGCCCCAAGAACCACGGTGGAAATTACCTTATTTCCACCAAGAACATGAGAAGATGGTTGACAGTTGGGTGTGGAGGGAGAGGGCGTGGTTGCGAACCGCGTGCTCCATCACGTTACGTTGTGGCGAGATTTCCGTGAGGGGTCTGTACCATTAATACTTTGCAGTGTATATAACATGTAAACTTGCCAAGAAAATAATGTAAAGCAGCCACCCGCTGCTGATCTTATTGGAAAAAATAAATTAAAAAAAAATACTTTGCAAGTTGTAGACCGGGATTTTTACCACAGACAGTCAGCAGTGTTTAGAATTATGATATGTTTTAATAACAAGGTCCGGCCTCCTTGCATTTACGTTACGCGACCCCCGTCCTCCTGCCATCTACGTTGCCCTCCCACGTGCTGCGGACCTCGTCACTTGGAAGGAATGCTTAAGCGCTCTCGCTTCGAGCCTTGACATCGCGTGCCGGTCGGTGTCTTAATATGTTTTGCCTACCATGATTCCATCTAATTTGTAACTGTAAGTGACGTGAGTGTTCCCACCTACTTGGCACATTGTGATTATTATATTGTAGGTTAGTTTCATTATCTCTCATTTTAATAACAATTTTATACTCTACTATTTATAATTTTATATGAATTTCATGAGAGAATTGCATGAGAGAGCATGACCACCGTGGAGCATGAGAAAATAAAATTTCACAGTATTCATATATGAAGTGTACTCTTCAATCAACCTCACTAACGATGACACAAATGTTATTTTCCAAAGATTTTGCGAATATCGCCACACAGAATTTATCAAATTCATTACATTCAAACTCGATAAATTTGAAATGTTAGAAATTTTTGATGATATTCCACTACAAATATTGAATATCACATGACAGAGGTCTAGAAGCAGAATCGCGAGGCCGTTCAATTCCACCACAAAGACAGAAACCTGTGCTGTTCCTTTTGTCCGCCCGCCAGATAGAAGCCCGAGAGCGAACGTACCTCGTCGAGGGAGCGCGGAGGGGGCGGGGCGCTGGGCCCTACAGCCGCGTGTCCCCAGACGCCTCGCAGTCGCTCCTTCTGCAGGAGGCGCAGCTGTGCAGCACCGTCGACGCCGTCTGCCGACACCAACGCTACTGCCATTATTAGACGGCGGATTTTGATGACCTCAAGAATAGACAAAAATTATCAATAAAATGTTCTTAAAATGGTTTGAAAATGCCCTAAGGGAAAGGAAAATTACGTTAAAAATTTGATTAAAACCAGTTCAGATAAACAACTCAAGCTGTTGGATATGTTACTGCGATGCTTCTTCCTTGCGTTCAAGTGAACACAGCTTGCAAACTTTTGGCTTGACTGTTCTTTACCACGAAAATCTGTCTATATTAAAGACTAGATCAATAGTTAACACTAGAACTAGATCAATATAACACTAGAATTCATTACACACACACACACACACACACACACACACACACACAACAAAAAGTTGTCAGATCCAAAGACTTGACACATATTTAGGTATGTCGACGCACTGAATCCGAAGCCAGAAATGCGCCATCACCATCCAGCTTTTTTTAAATCGCGAAAAACGACCGTGAAATTGTGAATTGTAAATTTCACGGTGTTTTTTCACGATTAAAAAAACTGGAAGGCGGTGGCGCAATTCTGGCTTCGGATTCAGCGTGTCAAGATATGTAGAGAAACATGTGTCAAGTCTTCCGGCCTGACAACTTTTGGCTTCTGTAGAGTATAATGCTACAAGACACCAAAATCTAGCATCCACATGTGTTTTTCACGATTAAAAAAACAACATAAGGAACGAGGGTGGTAGCGTGGCGCAATTCCGGTTTCGGATTCAACGCGTCGACATACTGATCGTCTAAAAGAAAAATAATGTTTACTTTAAACAATGATGTAGTATAATGAATTAGTTAACATTTGTATTGTATAATTTTTAGAAAAGACTTAATATACCTGTACTTCAGCTTCCGGGTCAATGATCCCCATCTCGATCGGGTTTTTGTCCAGTTTCCCTGATCCATTGAGCAAATGCTGAGATGGCCCCTTGATTTGCTTCTGGACGTAAATGTAGCTTTACTACGCGCGCGCGTTTTGTTGAGCTTTCCTTTTGCTTGTAGTGGTAGTGGAGCTTAGGGTGAGTTTCTCTTTTGTTAGCAATACAGAAAATTCCAATCTGCAGTTCGTTTACCGTTACAAATAAGTTTTCTATAACTCGGAAACGAAAATATCCAGTTTTTGAAATGTTAATCTCTCACTTTTTTAAATTTATTATTATTATTATTATTATTATTATTATTATTATTATTATTATTACTATTATTTTTTCATCTTTCAACTATTAATAGTTAAATTATTGGGAAGGGATTCTGAAACTCAAGAAAGCGTGCGCAGATGATTTTCTCCCCCATACGTCACATACAGTTTTTTACTGTTTTTGACTAAATAAACATCTATATCCATACATAGAGAAACAGGAATGTAGTCTTTGTGTCTGAAAACTTCGTTTTGTGTGTCTGTGTTCGGCGATATTGGAGTGTTGGCTCCTCGTAAGCGAGGGTGGCGCTCACCGCCGCTCCGAGGTCCAGGGCGTGGCCGGGGGCGGCGCCGCGGGCGGCGCCGGGGGCGTGGTCGGCGGCGGGGCTGGTCGGCGGCGGGGCTGGGGGCGGGGCGGCGGCGGGCGGCCCAGGACCCCTCCGCGGCGCCGCAGCTCTGCCACGCGCACACCAGCCGCGCAGCCTGAAACGCGATTCCTTTTGGAGAACAAGCCGCCATCGCCCGCGAAGGAAGGATGATGAATGGGGCTGTTGAAGCAATGCAATCGCATCTCTTTGGCACAACGCTCGTGCCGTGACGAAATAGAATTTCCGGGCAGCAAGAGCGTTACATCGGTGACTCGGGCGGGATCTCGAATGATATTTTAACGAAGTTTTCACATCAAAATTGTAACTTGTGGGTTGTGTCAAAATATGCCGTGAAAAATGATTTTTCACTAGTAAAAGTTTCAAAGTCAGCCAACATACAGAATAAAACACATTTGTCTTTGGCCGCGGTGTAAACGGCTCCGTTCAGTTTAGAACAGCTCTCCAGGAATAACTACACTTTTTGTGTCACTTTTTACGAACTGGCAGTTTAACTTCTCCAGAATTAAGAAAGTGACTTTCATTTTGAAGGTGTAAGTCACCTAAATCATTCTAAAATTGTGTGGACGATTTGTATAAATTTCAAAGAATGTGTTTCCACAATACAATATAGGAGATCGACAAAAAACTAGAGACAAAGTTGAAACTAAGGAACTCTTCGTATTTTATATATCACGAACGTGTGATTCTGCTTTTCTACAGGCAGTAATTACATAAAGACGTTTCATCACCTCCGTAGCTAAGGGCGGTGTTGAACAGAGTAACGAAACGTTTACAATATGCAGAAAACGACTTGTTTTTTTCCTCTGGAAAAGGAATTAGTCCCGTACATGAAAAACAAGAACAACAAAAACGTGTAATCACCCTATTAAAGCAGCGTCGGAATACTTCTGGAATTTTTGTAGCCTCGTCAGGATTATGCGTTGTGTAACTCCGCAAGAAGGTATAATACTTAAAAATAAGAAACGGAAAACACTGTAAGTGAAGAAAAGAAAAGCACTACAAGAGAAAACAAGGGAGTGAAGAGGATCACAATTAGCAAATCATGAAATTTTGATGTTGATGTTCCGAGTGGTGCTCTTGAAATTGGTGAAACCTTTTCATTTTTTTAAGAACTGTCAGCAGAAAACAACATATTTGTTTGTTTTTTCATTATAAATTGACAACAATTCCACTCAAACTTGTTTTATAGTTAGATTTCCGACAGTTATTAAGAAGTATATCCATTTGGGTTATTATTTAAAATTTTTACGTGTTATTACAAATGTTACTTTTATTTATATTATTAATGTTGCTGGTTTTTCTCATATTCAAATAGTAGTGCATCAAAAAAATAGAGGAATATGCATTTTTGAGGCAAAAAGTTTAGGCGCTAGTGTTTTCCATATACGGACAGACATTTTCGAAAAGAAAAAAAAAAGAATATTTTGCAAAATCAACAATTTTCTTGCAAAGCGAGCATTTCCATCAGTTTTCTACATGGAGTTTGAGTAGCATTACAGAAATGTCTGTCTGCTACCAATGCGATGAAGTAGCAATCGGCCTGGCTGGCCCTGGCCCGTGCGCCAGGGGCTGCTTTCTCGGAGGCCGCGTGCGAGAGGGACGGAGCGCCGGCCGCGCGCGCCGCGTGTGGCGCCGCACAAAATCGCCCCTGGCGGCTGCTCGCAGCTCGATATTTCACTGGTGGAACGAGGCGGAGAATGATTACCTTAGCGCGTTCTGCCGGAGAGTTTCAGAAGTAGAACCATAGATCCCTACGCCTTGTTCCCGCCAGAGGTTGGTAGCGAACATATGGATACATTTGGACTGCAGCACTTATAGATAAACGATCCAGAAAGGAGCCTAAATATATAAGAAGAGTTCGGAAAAACATGTTGTACGAAGTGGAAAAATATGTACATAAATATGTATTAAACATGATAAGAATAAGTGAAAAATATTTAACTAGTGGTGCTAAAACAGCAGGAACGTTCTCGTCCAGTTTCATGCAAAATTACGCGAAAAATACTAAAATTTTCGAAAAATTGTGCAAGACCTTATTTAATAATACAAGGAAACAGATTTCACTGAGGGAAAATTCTCTATCTTCATTAATGTAGGAGGACGCCAAAAAAATTCGAATTTTTGCAATTTTCGAAAAATCAGTTTTCAACGAAAACGAGATCTGCACCGTTCTCTTAAACGTTCTTCACACTATCCGATAACAAAGTTAATCCAAAATGATGGAGCCATTTTTTGGAAAATTTGAAAATGTCCCAAGGGCGTCTTGTAAAGTACTCCCCAGAATTAAAATATCGGTTTCAAATTCAAGGGTCCGCAACATCTACCAGATCGATTGGGGAACATAAATGTAGAAAATTAGCTGAACGGTTTAGCCACTAGCATTGTTCACGGACAGATAGACAGACGGACGCTTTGCCGTCATTCGATTCTTCGGCATCAAGGACCCACAAAACCTGGATCCTGCCTACACCACATGATAAACGATCTTTTTTTCCTAAATTTAGCGAATGGATTTAGCAACTTTTTCGTTACTATGGCCCTGTAATGAGTAGACATCGGATGTTTAGGCACTAAAAAATCATCTTTTAGGCGCCTAAAAAGGCGCTGAAAAAGTCAATAATAAGGAGAAAAAAGGCACTGTCATAAGAGTCATATACAATAAAATGGAAAAATTGTATTTTTTGTCTATATTATTTTGTAAACTTAAATGCACAAAACTAGTTCGTATATTTTAATGTAAAACTAGATTTACACATTTACAACTCTTCTACATTGTATTCTTAATAGTTTTCATTAACCAGTAATATTTACATATTACCAGTAACTGTTCAAGGATCACAATTTCAAATTTGCTACGACTGGGAGACAAAATCAGTTTGAATACGGAGAAGGATATCTGAACGATGTGACTGGCATATATTTTAGCAATCCAACAGTAGCACCGCTGAAACCTTCTGGGAATTTATCTTTAATTCCACTTAAAATTTCGGTTCTCTTGGTGTATCGTCCATGTTTTCAGATCATGGCTGGTATTTATGAAATAGGGAAATGGAGAAAAATCAGTTGGTATACTTTCGGGAACTCACTCGTAATTTTAAATTTCAAGACGTGAATCGAAGATTTCAGATCAGAGACCGATTTTCCGATATCTTAGCATTGTATATAAATATAATAAATAAACGGCAAAAAAAGTCCTAAAAAAGGTATTTATGCAAAAAATAGGCATTTATGCTAAAATAAGCAAAAATAAGCATTATAAAACTTAGTCATATGTCACCATTTGTCATGATTCGTGGACATTTATTATCAGCCTTTGAATAAGTACTCTAGAAAAAAATAGGCATTTCCCTAAACATCCGATGTCTAGTATCCGAGTCTCTCTGCCGAAAATTTGCCGTTTTTTCTCGCAGCAATACTTAACTTTCTACTGCGGTAGCGATAGCGAGAAAGTAAAAAGGGATGTATTATCAATGTAACGTCAAAATATTACATATTATTTATATTTATTAAATCAATTTTCAAAATAATTATTACTTGTCCTACTGGATTAAAATTTTAAGAGTACATGCTTTGAGAGTATTGCTAGCGATCGTACAAATGTGGGAACTCAATGATCGGCAAACAATCACTGTAGCATGTCTTCGTGGTGTACACGTCTCCGACAACCAAACTCTCTGTTAAATTCGGATTAAAGATCCAGAAACACGACCCCAGTGATAATTTCTATACCTAAAGATATTATTCTCAGTGGTCACGCCCACTTGTTGCAACATTTATGCAGTGCAAACATGTGATCGTGTTTTCACGGTGGGGCATCTAGAATCTTCAGCCTGCAATTCTGAATACGTATAAGAAAAAATATGCCAATGTTTTAAAAATAAAAGCTATTTTTGAAAGTTAATTAAATGTTTTCGCAAAATAAATTTGTATGACAGGGGTGGAATATTAAAAAGTTTTGCAAAATAGGTAAAATATAAGCAAAGTATGTACAGGATGCAATATGTCACAAAATAAGTAAAATATATATAACGAAGAATGAGGATATTTTGTTAGGATTGTCCTGACTTATAAGATTACAATTTTGAGAACTGAACATAGTAAAACAAAAACGTGCAATTACTTAAGAATTCGTACTCTGTATAAAAGGCATTCGTATGAAAGAACCAAAATCTATGCACATCCTCTTGCTAGTTAAGGAGAAATGGAACGGAAAAGATTAATTTAACAGCATTACCAGAAGAAATGTCGATATTGCATTCATCAAGCATTGTGAACAGAAATTAAAGGTGTGTCAGATCTTCAGGATCTTAATTATCATTAAGGATTGTAAAAATGCAACACCAGAGCCCAACACAAATTCTGTTTTACCGTAGAAGGTATAAAACAGACTGGTAATTCGTAGCTAAATAAACGAAAAAATAGGTACAGCAGCATTCAAATCATCGTTGAAGAATTTGTAAATAAGATATACGGTACATCTAAGGAAGGGACAAAAAAAGAAAGAATAATATAAAAAACACTGCAAGAATCTCTAATTAAAAATACGTAGATTATTACATTGTATTATTATTATTATTATTATTATTATTATTATTATTATTATTATTATTATTATTATTATTATTATTATTGATGGAGATTGTAAATGAAGGATTGGTAGGGAACTGATTAATAGTCTTGAGTGTTTGAATCATGTACCCATAATAAATTAAATTGATCATTTTATCATTTAACTTTCTTTTTTAACCTAAAGAACATCAGGAATGAAAAATGAAGTAAAGTTTTAATTCATTTTACAATAAATTCTTAACACCAGCTTCGCATATTTTATTTGATAGATTATTTTGTTTTCAAAATATTATAAATAATTATAAACAATAATAATATTATTAAAATAACTTCATACTTTCAATAGTGAACTAAAAACATTAAATTATAATAATATAATAAATAAATAATTCATTTATATAAGCACTACTGATAACAGCGTTTATATAAATGAACACGTAACATGAATTATTTATTAAGCTAGCTGGAATGCTACATAAAAGCTGCGGCGAAGCGACTCACCTGTTGCTTGAACATGTGCGTCGTGAGCGTGTAGAGCACAGGGTTGAGCGCGGAGTTGACCGGCATCACGCACACGGCCAGCCACGCGTACAGGCTCTGGGGCACGCGCACGCCTGCGACAGTGGCGCGCTCTCACTCTCCGGCTCGGAGGGGAACCAAAGAGACGGCGCCGGGAAATGTTCGCAAAACGAAGTTTCGCATAACGTGAGCGATTTGCCCCTGATTGGTAGGCACTGCTCTTTAGCAGATCACGTTCTGATTTCACGTGGCTGCTTAACACCGCTGCATAACGAGTTGCCTAACTCTCAGGGGCAAATGCCACGGATGTCGTTATGTGAAATTTATCACCTCATGTTCATTAGCAAAGAGAGTTTATCCCTACCCTTCAGGACGTAGAAGTTATCTACGGTCAGATCAGACCTTTATTCTGAGACATCGTGTATGATGAACCAAATTGCTATCTAACTTATTCGAAGCTACGTCTTCGAATACACTGGTATACAATCGACTCCCGTTATAATGAACTCGGATATAGTGAACTCCTCAGTAGTAGTGAATCAATTCATTGGTCCCGTTTCACTTACATTGCAAATAAACATAAGACGATTCGGTTATAGTGAATCTGAACCTCGGCTAGAGGGCGCGTAGGAAACACAATATCCTGGAAATGAATTCGATTCGGAAAAAATATATTACCTTAGTGCCACAAATTCCAACACGAGGAAGATAGAAAAAAATCGTCGGCCGAAGGTCATATTTGAAGCAGTATCCCCTGAGGTGAAGTTGCTGACCCGGAATAGGGGACCTTACTGATGACCTTATGCCACTCATCTTCAATGCGGAAACAAACGCCGTGCCCTGCGTGGGCAACAACTGGCGGCGGCGAAGCGCGATTGCTTAGGGTAACTTGATATTCCGCGAGACAAAGCGCGTTGAATTCTCTGTGGGCGACAGGAAGCACGGGACTGCCGCAGCCTAGCGATACCCGCCGTGCCGCCCGGGAAAGCGATCAGTTTCGTTAGCCGCTTGCGTCATCCCGCTACCGAAAGGTCTCGTATGTCATAAGGGTCTTCCAAGTGTGACTTCTAACAATGCAACAGGCATTACGATACTTCGACAAGGTGTCAAGATTACATTTCAATACTTCGACAAAGTGGACAACGTAGAATTAACTATGGAAAGAACACGAACTCTAGAGAACGAACTGGATAAATTACCAATGAAAAATGTACCAAGCAAACAATTGAAAACAATTGATTTTTTAAGGGAAAATTAAGATATTGAAATTTTCAGATCGTGCTGTTCATGTATTTTGCCATATCTCTACATTAATAAAATCAATCGTTATGGAGAAATTATATTTAATTTTGACATTATCGGATATAGTAAACTAAAAATGTTATTTCCTAGAAGTTCATTATAACCGAGTCGACTGTATTAATAACGAATGTTTACTTTTATGACATCAATATACCGAACGTTTTCATTTGATTTTATCGAAGAAGTATTTATTTCAATAAAAAATACCCCAAGATTTTTTTTTCGTTGCTCCACAGGAGGACAATTGCATGCACAAGGATGGACTTGCATGCAATTACGTGCAGGTGTTCTACGCTTTCTGAATGGCGCCTCTTTCCCGTTCAGTGTATGTGCCTGATTGCATAGGAATTTGTAGTGCTTACGTAAACAAAAGGACAAGATCAGCGGGGAATATATAGCATCCGTGAAGAAATATATATAAGCAATGCAGACTCGCGGGAGGAAATTTTCATTTAATTATAAACAGTGAAATAGCCAGCTTCCTGTTGGGCCGCAACCCGAAGGATTTACGAGAAACAAACCTAGTTTTCATTATTTTATAGTGCGTTTATTAAAAATTTTCCTTCGCACAATTACCGCGTGTCTCGTCAACTCCAAGGGAGATCTTTAGCCTTGGACTTCCTGCTTAATTCCAAAAGATTCCGACCGCCCACGGAAGCTCTGGCGTTCGCCGCCTCTGACGAAGGCGCGGTTCGAGACTGAGAGACGCAAGGCTGCGCTGAGTTGCACGGGGAGCTTCCTTTTTCCAGGACGGCCTTTCTACAGTCGTCGAGCTCCTTCGGGATAATGAAACAAGTATGAAGAATGCGTGAATGAAACAAAATAAGTAAAGAAGCAAGAACAATACATAGTATTAAGGGAAACAATTATTTGAAGTTAGATATGCCAAAGTGTTTACGTATTAGCTGTACAATTAGATTAAGCTAAAGTAAAGTTCGTTTTATTGAGTTATTAAGAAAAATCCCCCCTCTTAGCTGCCTAAGTCGTAAGGCAGTAGAATACTGTTAACAAAATCAAGAAAATAAATTCCCCACTCTTCAGGGGTACTGTGGGAGAGATTTTTTTTTTAAAAAAAAAGGTCCATTGTGTCTATGGCGCGCGCGAACATGTGCACATACACCAGAGAGTGAAGAATAATAGCGAACACGATATTAACACAGCTCTTAGACTGCGCTTGCGCAAACTATTGTTACGGCAGGGTTGTCGGAAAACTATAGTAAATCAAACTTATTTCAAGTAATGTATTAGTAGTATCGTGTACAAATGCTACATTTTTGTGATAAACCGTGATGTTAATTGTACAAATGTGAATCAAGAGGACGCGGCTGTTGAGAATCTAGGGTTTGCACACTGATGCTACAGCTTCGAAATGGTTCTATTTAACGTAGCATTACCAAGAAGGATGTGCAACATTATTTGAAGACTTCAGATGATATTGGCCACCGGCTGCGTTGCCTGAGCAGCTTTTCTAACCTGGAGGTCCTAGTGTTTGAGTCCCGACGGTGGCGGAATTTTCGATACAAGCTATTAGCTATGTCGAATTCAGCCGTTGGGGGAGAATTCTATCGGTCGGATGCTCTGACCCGTTTTGCGTGGTTTTTGCAATCATCACGAAGCGAATGCCGGAGCAGTACCGTAACAAAAGGGCAACGGAACAAGCGCGATCTTTCCTTCCTCTTTCATGTCCTATCCTCACCTTACACACATACTTATACTAACATGCACTACACTACCACACATGCCGGGAGACCGGTGGGGAGCTTAGAGCTTGTCCTGGGGCTGGTGCGGTGTCCCGCTGGTGAGAGATACGTGGTTGGGGAGAACTCCGCGAGCCGACATAGATCGGCGCCAGATCTCGCCATCCAGCGGGGGAGGGGAACCACTGGCACCTCTCGGGATAAAAGACATGCACCACACTTATGGGACTAATGACTTTAGCAGTTGATGTGCCCGGAATCATTAATCAATCAATGAAAAAAATAATGTTTGGATTGTGTGTGTGAATGTCTGAGAGAGGGTGTGTGTGTCCGTGAGAGTGTGAGTGAGTGAGAGAGAGAGTGTGAGTGAAAGAGAGTGTGAGTGAAAGAGAGTGTGAGTGAAAGAGAGTGTGAGTGAAAGAGAGTGTGAGTGAGAGAGAGTGTGAGTGGAAGAGAGTGTGAGAGAAAGTGTGAGTGAGTGAGAGAGTGTGAGAGAGAGTGTGAGTGAGAGAGTGTGAGTGAGAAAGTGTGAGTGAGAGTGTGAGAGAGAGTGTGAGTGAGAGAGAGTGTGAGTGAGAGAGAGTGTGAGTGAGAGAGAGTGAGTGAGAGGGGCTGTGAGTAAGAGAGGCTGTGAGTAAGAGAGGGATTGAGTGTGAGAGAGAGAGTGTGAGTGAGAGAGAGTGTGAGTGTGAGTGAGAGAGAGAGTGTGTGAATGAGAGAGAGGGAGCGAGAGGGTGTTGGTACGTGCGTGTGTGAGAGTATGTGTCTGTGCGTGGGGATGGCGTGGGGAGCACCTGCGAGCGCCAGCAGCTGCGTGGCCATGACGGGCGCCCAGCACGCGCAGTCGGTGAGCACGATGAGCGCCACCCGCTGCGCCACCGCGCGCTCGCGCCGCTCTCGCGTGCTGCGCAGCGCCAGCCCCGACGAGCGGATGGCGCGCAGCATGCGCCAGTACGCGAGGCACACGAAGGCCAGCGCCAGCGCGTACCCGCCCACGAACAGCGCCGCCGAGTACTCCCACCCCTGCCGCACCAACACACAGTCAACACACATTAGTTTTGTATTGGAACATCCTGCAGTAAGTGCATAGTATTTTAGCTGTTAAAAAACATTCTTTGCAGCTTACTCAGAAAGCACATTTGCCAGGTGTCAATGTTGAAATTTGAATTCAGCATTTACAAAAAACATTTTAAAAATTCTATAAGCATAGCAAAATCTACATAAACGTCCCCGCCACACTGCCATTTAACTGGACGAAGAGTTTTAACGTAATGAGACTGATGACGCACAGATAATAAACAACTGTGTCCTTTCTGTTGACGTCCGTGTGTGAGTGAGAAAGAGAGAGTGTGTGCATACATTAGCATTCGTAATATCATATTAAATATTTTAAGAAAATAATCATATAAACATTTAATAACTTTTCTTGGAATAAATGTATTGATATGCCATCTATAACTACAACTCAATTGTTTCGATTGTACTTAACGGATGGCGCACTGTTAAATCCTTAAACAGAAGTCCTAATGCCGAGGGTGGGTTTTCGTTCCTCTCTTATGACAATATTGTAACATTCGAAAAACCATTAACAAATTCAATGCACTGACCAGTAGTTATTTACCAAATTAGTGATAAAAATGGCACTTTATTATGCGAGTGAGAAACAGATCAAGTTACGCAATCGTACGAGCAAAATAAAATCACTTTTACCGCGTGGGTCATACTACCTTACGCGTGGGTCTTAACTCCCTAAAGAAGCATGAACGTAACCGTAACTTTTAAGTAAAAGTTTCGAGATGGTTCGATTAATCTTTGAAATCGTTCAAAATAGCGAACGTAGACGTAAATATGTAGGTAAACATACACAATAGTCTTCTGGACAAAAATGTTTCTATGTCTTAATAACTGAGTCGAATAAAGCTATGTAGGTTTTCACGACCGGTTCACGTTAAATTATCTTCCGGGCTGGATGGCCGTGTCTAGTGGAAATCCTCTTTCCATACGTTTCGCCTCCAACTGCGGCAGACCTCATCAGTGGCGGAGTGGTGGATGATGTCGAGAGCTCGCAGGTGACTGACGAAGACGCCCGCCCAGCGGGGCCTTTTATGGCGTCGGGACGCTGGCGGGGGATTGTCGTGCCGGCTGTTAATTGAGCCAAGTAATGATTAAATAATTGAGCCAAAGTTACGCATCGCGATGCGTCTTTTGGAAGGGAAGTCTTTGTTAATTAAGTTAGAGGCGCGACGTCACAACGGGGGCGACTCCCAGGAGTAACCACTCGCAACTCGGCTTAACATCGATAATCGGGCGAGAACCGTCCTTTCGCGCTGCCTCCGGCAGCTTCGCTGAGGGATGAGAAAGCCAAAGAAAGTGACCGCAGAAGCAACGTGCTGACTTCACACCTGGCGATTATGATAAAAAATCTTCACTTTTTATCACAATTGCAAGTGCAATTTTATGAAAACGTACCTACGTGAAACGTATCCAATAATGTGTGGACTAAATGCATGGCTCACTTTTTTACATGTAGGATAAAAGTACAAGACGAATATTTAAAATCCGTATATTTTTATATCTGCAAATCCATGGGATGTTTTTACATTGTACTTAAAAGATATTCTTACATATAAGGGAGAAAATAGTTTTAACGTATTCTATTAAGGAATTCGCATCTATTTATTCAAAAATATTAAGCGTGTAAAATGAATAATATCTCAGCAAACTGCACGAGAATGAATGTATGCGCTTTTATTTCTCTCTCCATTTATATAAATGAAATATACTTTTACTCAAACATTTCATTATTAAATATGTGCTGATGTAAATGTTCATAATTGTCAGGAAAAAGTACATTGTAATATCTGGATGAAATAGGAGATATTTCTTTATACGACGGGAACATTGAGAGTTAAAAGTACCCCAAAGCGTTCCATCTCTTAAATATTATCTTCTCTTTAATTTCTTCTTGTTTCTTCTCCTCTTTCCGTTCAAACAGCTAGATATGAAGCGGACTTTTACAGTGAAGCTCTTTTGACTCCCTAGTATTCGCGCCAGGAAAGTCTCACCACATTGGCACCTTGCTGATCGCAACAAAAATTATGTTGGTAGCAGCGTGTAACAAAAGAAAACGTAAATATCGTACTCACCACAAACATGTCGATGCCCTTCACCTTTCTGTTTTATAACATCATTGTCGTTTTTAATAGGAGGCCCTGACTCGGCCTAGTGCGGAGAGACTCTCCTCCGCACTAGTATACGTCTCGCCCTGCACCCCGGACCAGGAACCCGTTCGCCTCCGCATTCTCGTGCATGCGCTGTTTACACAACCACATTCATTCTCCTACCATCTCTCTCTCTTTGATTCTCGCAGTGCTGTAGAGTCTTTCGCGTTCGTGGGCGATGGGCCATAGAGACATGGGGAACGATCTCACCCCCTCCCCAAGGAAGGGGCTTCGCACAGAATGGGGAAGTGAGGGGCAACAGGAAGTGGAAGGTCCTTCGCAGGTGAGGCTAGATTTCGTGCAAGGTGTTACTTCGGGAGATCTTCCTTTCGCACTGACAGTTACATAAGGCAGCATCTCCACGTTTGTCTTCTGGCGATGAGCCAATAGGCAATGAGTTATGGCAGTCTGCATCAGCCGGCGTGTCCGATGGAATGTAAACTATGAGGCAAACGTCCAAAACAACCATGTGTACGTATCTGAATTATGACGTAGTTTGCATTTCAAAGGTCAAACATCGCATTTGTAAGAGAAGGGCAGCATAGAAATTTAGAAAGTCTGGGAGAAGCCAGTCTCTCGATTTAGGAGAATCTCCTAGAAGCCACAAGACGTATTGGTTCCTGATTATCTAAAGATAAACAGGCATTACAATATTTTTTACATTTTTGAGAAGAGTATTTGAAAGATTTTTCGTTTCTGGACTGAACTATGCATCTGAAGGACAATCATATTTCTGAAGGTGAAAGCAGTTGACTTCCTTCGGTACTGACTTACTTGTTCGGTCATCAGTTACGTTCAACAGTGTAATCAGTGTTTTCGTGCACTTCAAAAACGCAAACTACAATCGAAAGAAGAGGGACGAGAAATATGCATCATTGGAGACTTATCTGCCTCCAAGCACTATTGGAAGAGTCACTAGATTGGATCGGTGGATAACCCAGTTTTCTAGGATGTATTTCTACTTAATTTACGTCCGCTCTGCTTCTACTAGACACGGAACAATAGAAGCCCGTTAAACTGTTGTACAGTGAAACAAAAATGGACAAAATAAAAATAAACATTTGAGGTAAGAAACCTAGAGCGTTGTATGGAGAGAATTAAGTAAATTAATTATGCATTCACTATAATGCAACATTATTTTTTCTTGTTTGTTTTCTCTAGACTTTGGATAATGAGATGATTGCAATTTATTATTCAGAGGATTAACTATGAATGAAACAAAACCACCTAAGCGGGTTAAATAATATAATAGCCTTTTCAAAAAACAACTAGGATCTCGTGAAGTCCGGTCTGCATCACTGAGCTGACAGAGTCTCAGTTTGTGACAAGTTGAGGCTTTAGACCTATTGATACTGTAAGGCGTAGACAGACCCGCCTTCCTTCACTTATCGCGCTTCCTACATTTCTCGCATCATTTCCCTCAGCGAAGTGTGCCTGACGGTATGTAGGATACACTCATGTCCTTTTAACATAAACGTGGGCGTACCATTCACGACGACTGTCCATACACGGCAAAACACTCATCAATTGCGACACAATAAACACTCAGCACAGCGATTATGTATCTAATCAGTGTCATTAAGTCAAATAGATGCGATAATGAAAGAATGAAAATGATTTCGTATACAGGAGCACGAAGAATGATTTCATCGAGGGTTTTGTAAACAATGATGATGGAGAATGACAATTAGTACTTTTACCAACCGCATCCCTTTCTGTGCAAGGGAAACGCTAGTAGTTCAATGGAAATTGCTGCAGTACACGATAGTGCCTTGTTTTCAGATTAAGTTATCGTGAACGAGAAAGCCTTGAGCTTGCGATCGTTCACATTGACGGTGACTGTCACAATTCTGAAAAGCAACTTGGCAACACGCTGTTGCATGTCCCTTGCGTTGATGGTAATTGTTGCCCGAGTAGAACAAATTTCGCCGGGCAGTTTGACTCCCAAAGCGGGTTTCGTACGCGCTGGTGATGCGCTATGCTGAGACGACGAAACAAGACCAGACCATACATGTTCTTTGTTAAAGAAATTGTTTTTTCTTGAAGTGACTTTTCCCGTTTAACATTAAGCCACCAAACCCATTTGGTGTTGGAAAGACCATTGGAATAACAATAGTATATTATGAAACTTGCTTATAATTTTAAGCTTTATTGCAGAATTACATTTTGGAAAACAAGCGACGTTAGCAGAGATGATATGCAAAGCAATGATACGCGATGTAATAAAGAAAAATTATAAACGAGATGTAAGCATTGTGTCTTCATAAGAGCAAATTAATCACAGTTAATTTTGGAAACAAATTTCAAACGCAAAGTTTTGTAGTTGGCAACATGCATGTTAGTGTAATGACGTCATGCATATTTGACTTAGCTAAAAAATGTAATCGACTATGTGGTTTACCTTCATCGAACCCACGATTCGCTCCCTGATATTCGCTGTGTGCATAAGATGATGTAATTATTCGTGCCATAAACTGTTAATTTTCATAATCTATGCTACAAAATTCCTTAATATGAATAATTTCTTGCAACAAAAAAGGTCAATTATCCACTTTGATTGTGTAAAGTCAAACTTAATAAACGATACCTGTATTGTATTAGAGTTGTTAAAACACAAATGTTATAATATTCCGTAGCTTACAGTTAAGAACAATGATCAGCTTGTAATTAAAGTAAAATTAAAGCAAAAATCTGTGTTGCCTTATGATCTACTATCTACATCACTACATCACACTAGGGCGAATAGTCAAATTGAAACGAAAATTACAGTTATTTGAAATGGTTACGAAGTGGATAAAACACTGTATAACATTCGTATGTAACATCTCATTGGGGACTTTTTGCACATCGAACATCAATCTCTTGACCACTACCAGTTTTGAGCATCTGCACTTGCACAACTTAAGTGCGCATGCGCTGGGCTCGAGATAGCGGCAATTGCTGTAAATAGATTGCTGCAAAAGGTCCCATTACAATACTTGGTGGGATATCGAAGTCGGCCAAACAACCTCATTTGATAATTATCCAATCTCATATAGTAAGATATTTACGATGCTTATGGTATATAACTATTTCAGCATTCACGCATGGTAACTAGTAATTATCTTTACCATTATCAGCCATTCAC